>VOMN01090048.1:0-15024 GCA_014899125.1 Orchestia grillus | reverse complement strand
ACATCTGTCGCCAGTCCTTGTGAGCTTGTGCGGCCTTAATGAACCATCCTGAGGTGCGAGACAGCGGCTTGTCCTGCGCCAACATCTGTACTTATTCAACTCGATCTGTCCACTTAATTCCCACGTTAATTATGCGTTTTAAGTAACTGAGCTCCTTACCAGAAGACTGCTCCTCGCAAGCAGGCGCTTCCCTGTACTCGTTAAATCCTATTACGCCGCTCTAGCAAGCAGCCAAAGAAAAATTGAAAGCTGTTGGAACTGAAGTAAGTAACCTTGGAAGTCCTGCGCACATTATATTTTCAGTTAATCGAATTGAATTCAGGTAATGGAATTCATTGATAGTAAATACTTTTGCGCTGGCGAGAAAGGATGGACACTCAGCTAACATGAGTAGAAACTGAACGTTTATGTTTGTCAATTTTCATCGGCAAAATTATTTTTGCAATAATGGTCGATTTATGAAACATTTGTGGAAATAATAACTGTATTTCTCTAGTGTGATCTTGTAAGTTATCGTCGATGTCTCTGAAAAGAGATTGAAAGATAGATCGGACTTGGTTAACCAACTGTACACGTTTGTGAATGACGCCCTACAGTAACACGGCCTCTCGAAACTATCACTATGAGGCCACGGTGCCGAACGACGCAATACGAAAACCTGACGAATATGTACGAATGACGTACACTTCCTTACGTACAAATATTAAAGAAACAAGTTTATTTTACCATGTTGTAAAGCGAGACTTTGAAACTCTGAAAACGCGCTAATTCAAGTGCTAAAATTTTGCCGCTAACCTTTACGAGAGCCGCGGGGACGGACACCCTGCGGAGGGCACGCAGCAGCTGCATTGCAGCTCACGCGGTCACGCCAATGACCTTTCATGTTTTCATTGAGTTGCTGCAGGCAAGGACAGAGACGGACACCAAGTGCAGGACCACTGCTGAAAAGCTAGCATTAGAGTTCAAGTGGCCAGTTAAGCCACACAGCTCACAGGAATTAGCACTGGGAACAGTCTGCTTCACTGAGGTAGGGAACGCGACTCCGCACGATGTTGGGGTCGAGAAGCCACGTGACAGATTATATTATCGATTGAAAATTGAAGATTTGAAACTATTCTTCCTTGTTGATGGGTCATAAAATGAAGTGATAGGAATGAGTGAAAGAATTCTTTGACAGTTTCAAGAAGATAACAAGAAGATAATCATTACGTTAGTAACAAAACATGAAACATTTTTCACGTTCACGTGGTCTGCCCGAAAGGAAAGTGTTCGGTCACAGTGCATCTAACAACTTAGACGCCATTTTGGGGAAACAGCTATTGCAGTCCTGAACAGTTCCGTGCCCCTGTAAGTCCCCACACAGCCACCTTACGTATGTATGACGGTCGGCACAGGAGAGACCAAGGAGCTTGAAACATAATCAATCGTTTTCACATCGTTCACATCGTTTCACTGTGAATTTGGGCCCATACGAATGGTGGGTGAGAGAGAAGGACTTCTAGCAATTGATGGAACCTGCCACCGTACAGCTGAAGTATCGCGTGCGGACTGAAATTTGTACACGAACGCACGTAAATAAATTTGCTGTGGCACCCAAAACTCGAAAACTTAATGAAGGTACAAATAACAGTGACCTAGTAAAAAAAAGCGTGACAAAATCAAACATAAGGTCAACCTAACCCCAATATAATCCATATACTCGTAGAAAGTGACGAAGAATCTGCAAAGGACAGCTCAGCGTAACCAAGATGGATTCCAGACTTTACAGACATAATTTCAACAACATTATTAGATCCAACATGAATATACAAGTACTTCAAGAACCTTGCTTAAGCCCTTCTCCAGCAGAGGTAAGGGAACTTTTTTACTTGACACGGATTTTTTAATTTAGTAGGAACGAACTCGTCAAATGTTTGATCTTAAAACATACACAAAACCAGACACGAGTTTACTCGCTCTGCCTTGACCTCTCCCAGTACAAGCCGATCATTCCCGAGTGCACTCATCAACATCTCCGGTGAGTAGAGTCGTCTCAAAATTGTCGGTTTCCAGAGAACACCAACCGGGGAAATTGCTCCTGTCATCCGACCTGAGGACCGCCGAGGCCCCGTGTTACTCTCACGGACCATTTTCCCTGGCGCACTCTAGCATCACTCCCATGACATAATGGGAAGGAAAAGACTCTACGTCGTCTCATGTGTGAGCACACTGACCTTTGCTAAGGACCGTCACGCGTGCCAATGTTCACACACGAGTAAGCCGTGCTGGAATTAGGTGCGAAGATTGCGTTAGGATTGCATCACAGTACAGCACTTCGATCACGTGGCGTCTACCATGAACTTCTTAGACACAATGCACAAGTCAAGCCTCTATTTTACAAATGAAGTTGAAAAACAAGACCGTTTATCCCGAATTTAGTCACATACAGCGCATGCCACTATTCGAGTTTCTCAACAATAACATTATACTGTCTTGAAATTATAAGAATCGTGTCTTTCAAATCACCTTTTGGATAAATATCAATAAAAACTCTGAGCATCAAATTTTTGAGCACAAGTTTTTAGTTCTGAACGCTACTAACCAAATAAGGAGGATCTAACGCATCGCTTGAATTAGAATCTCAAAAAATAACCTCGAGCAAAAAAACACGCCACTCACTTTTAGATTGCTTTAAAAATCGTCAACCGAGCCCGCGTAACCCAGAAGAAAGCCCATGCAAATGCTGAAGTTAGGCGCTGCTGAACATGCCCGGCCTATTGGCATGCACCCCGCGCGGTAACAAGTTACTTAACTCGAGCCCGACGAGCGAGCTGAGGGCCAGTCCGTGACAGAGCAATGCATGCGTTAAAAGCCAATGCCCGTCCCTAAATTCTACAGCGTGCTCGCTCCAAAGCTGGAATTACACTCGCTTGGAGAACATATTAAAGTTGGCGTAGCGTTCTTCTAGAAAACGTTTTTTTAGGTTTCCGACATCGTGAGCTTCACAAACTTAAATAATTTTTCGCATTTCCCGTCGCGCGTGAGAGAGAGTAAAGGTCAGCGGGGTGAAATCGAAGATGCGTAAAGATAAGTTCTCCTATAAAACCCGAATAAAATCGAAGCATAAAACCTTTATTTTCCGACGGAAAACCACTGAAAACAAAACCATTAAACGCCTTCATGCAAACTCAGCAGGAAACTAAAAAATCAAAGTTAAATGTTCAGACAGAATCGACATGATGGCGAAAGTTTAATCCACCAGTGACCAAAGCGAATGAATTATGGAATGCTCACCAAGTCGGCTATAAAAGGGAATATTTTAAATGTCGTAGAGTTCACGCGACGAAACTCGGGTTGAACTAGAGGAGGCAACAGCGACATTCCTCACGACATGTGCGGCCAACGAAATCGCAGCCTCCCAATTTTTCGAGGCTGGATGGAAGTCTTGAGGGTTAGCCTCGTCTGCCAGACTGCGTAGGTCGTGAAGTTTCAGCAACAATTCAAAAGCCGATGCACCGTTATTATAGCGTTTTGCACCGGATGAAGGTTCTGCATTATAAACAATGACCGTGACATGTAAAAGTAGCAGTACGAAATAGAACGAGAAATGCGTACATCAATTCATCTAGACTTTTACTGCAGATGCATAGTTAAATTAACTATCAACGATTACAATATGAAATAATTAATCAATAGTTTTGAAATACTAAATTTACTAGAGAAGTACCAACCAATGTAAGCTTAAGAGAAGTATGCTCAAAACATCGCAAAATCAAGCAGATTTTTAACACGTTGACTCCGATTCTCTACACAGGTAAAATTACATGCCGACAAATATCTCTACTGTGAATTTAAAAACGAAGGATTTTGGTTTCACAAATTTGGTTACTCTATTTATTTTCTTTCTAACCAGAACTAGCTTATTCGATTGATGAACACGAATTTGAAGAAAACTCGAAAATTTGTATTTAGGCATGATAGTGCTTTGGTTACATTAGGTTAGGTTAGATGATCGCGTGTACCATATATGACCCACTCCGGAGTCAACGTGTTAAGGATTTTTTTCTTTGTAAGAAAAATCACTAATGGCACCTACCAAATTATCGAGTGCTGAACGAAAACAATCATATCGTTACGGAAAAATATCATTAATTATCAATTAGAACTCATTCTGAATGATATGGGCCTTATATTGGCTGGATTAAACTTGAACAGAATTAAGAACGTACACATAACACTTATCGTTATTGAAATTAATTTTGAGCACACGAAAAGAACTTTAAAATGATTTTCAATGTAAAACAAACACTACCGACTGAAGTGATGGCCTTTCCACCGTACCCTACACCAACAAGAAAGAAAGGATTCCGCCGTTTACAGGCCGTGGCGTCTCAAAAACGAACAAAACTTGAGAACAGGATACATGTATACGTTATTAAATCCACGCACGCAGGGATCGGTTGTTCAAAATGCACGCCTCTGTCACAAGCTAGGGAGAGAAAAATAACCAGCGATGAATCGAAGCCTTCACAAGAAGCAGTTTGACTGAGGCAATCAGCGCCGCACCTCCATCTTTTGAGCGGTGGCCGCCACAGTGGCCCACACGGCTCGGTCACTCAGACACACCGCGGGTTGACCCCTGTCACAACATCGTGATGGCTCCTCTCGCCTGAGAACTGACCCTCAGAAGCGCATTTAACGGCACCCGCCCATCATGGCGGTGCTACGTAGTAGGAGTATAGTAAGTCTAATTATTAGTATTAGAAATCACTATTACTTTAATTATTGATGGTAATTAGTGCTAATTACTAACTAGCAGGACTCGTGAAAATTTCACGGGAATTTAGATACACAAACTTTAGATAAACCAGCCCATGGGAAGTGATCCTCTCAAGTGTTGGACAGAGATTGAAGGTTCAGGGCAGAGATAGTCCGGTCTTCGAAGTAGTTTTCTTCTTGACAATGCAAGCAGTCTGAACTCTATTAGGGAAACTGAAAATGTGCCGCGAAGACTGGCTTTTTATAGCCAAACATGCAACCCGTATACAGGATACTTTGCTCGAGACCTGAATTTTCACTTGCAAAGTGGCGAAGCGTGACGGAACGGTACGTACGTAGGTACAAGCGTATTAACATATAGACGATATGATAGTACTAATCTTATAAGTTATACAAAATAAGACAAACATTTGAAGTAGTGGTAGTCAAATAAACACGTAAGCGATAGCCATGTACTCGAGAGTCCGAAGCCACATTCTTATCTACTGCATGGATGTCCAATTACTCATTCGCACTTCGTTCAACAACGTAAGAACAATCGCTGAGAATTCAAAAAGCTTTTCACTTTTACTTCTGAAATTATTTTCACATAACACGGTTGGTTTTCTGACGAGCAAGATGCGAGTTGATGCAAAATATAAGCGAATTGAACAAAGCAAAGGTTACCTCATACGAGTTCGTATCAGTGATACTGAAGGTAACATTATTTCATGCCAGATTTAACCTAAACAAAAGGGTATCTTAAGAAATTACCATCTCGTACATAGTTGGAAAGCCTCTCTCTCTCTCTCATTTTTCTTTCTCTGTCTCTAAAGGTAACTTTGGAACCAATATGCGCATGACTGCCTAATTGGGGAATAAATCGCGGGAACGATGAACAATTTTGAAGCATGAGACAACACAAAGGGACACCGCACCACCGTAACAAAGGAACAATTCATCAGAAAATTTCCTCAACTGCTTTGAATTGACCATCACCCGTAAACGCAGCACTTGACGCAATAACTGAAGCCGCAATGAGTTCTGCATGCAAGGTGGTCTAAACCAGCTCGTCTCAGTATAACAACGTCTCGCCTAGCTTCTTCAATTTTAAAACAATTGTTAATAAGTGATTTAATTAACATTAATACGCGATCGTACGTCGCGTTGACAACGAATAGTAAAAGAACATATCAACTAATAATGAATAAATTATGAAATTAACCTACATTACCTCCTCCACACGTACTTGAAGTAGCAAAATACACGATTATCTCGTACACGCCGCACAGCGTGGTGCGGACTTGTGCATGCGGCGAGGCGGGGAGGCTGCAGACGGTGCAGCTGTCGTCGCTGAGGCGGGAGTGCAGCACCAGGGGCGCCGCCCCCTCACGGGCAGGCACGCATGCTCGAGAACACTTTTTATGGCGCGCTCAGATGCAGCCCGCGCGGCGTATGGGCATTTTTATGGCTGGCGAGATCAGATGCAGCGTTACAAGACGAGACGTATGGGAATTAAATTTATGGCGTGCCCAGATGCGGCGCACGAGACATGTGGGGCATTTGGTGCACTTCACCACATGGGAACCCAAGAGACGCACGTTTCTGTAAGACATTACGCCGTGAGAAGAAGCGTGTCGCTGACGATGTTGTCATTGTAGTTCGTCGTCTAAAACTCGCCCAGGAAAATCCCACTGCTTCGACAATATTACCGTTTAAAAAGTTGTTAGCAGTTCTTTAGTGTGCTATCGACGGCCGCTACGCCGAATGTATTCAAGACGTTGGACGATCAGTCCACATTGCTGTACATGTAAAGCACGGTTGTAAACGGTATATTTACCAGGCGAAAGCAAACAGTGCACTGGCTTAAGTTTTCTTCTGTTGCGATCATATCATTTGGGACCTGAAAACCCACTTTTCATATAACTTTTGTATTTTAGTGATGTTACATACTTCAGAGATTTTTTCGTAACATTTTTTAGCTCTGAATTTTCATTATCCGGTTTGGACAATAATTTTTAAATTGAAGTTAATGATTGGAATACAATTTTGTATTTTCTCGTGACCTATAACGCCTTAGGTCTTGGGTACTCCACTTCAAGTTATCCAATTGGTGTTTTAAAGACGTCAAATTATGTCAAGATTTTCCTAAAAAAAATAAACAGGTCTCTAATTTAATCAGATTCTTCGGTAACTTGTCTAAGAAAGTGAGACCCAATTACGAATACTTGTACAAAACTTTTCAGACATTCTCACTCTTTCAAATCAAAATTCACTTTCCTCAGGCCCTGATTGCTGTACAAGTAGTTTCCAAGTACATAAATACAAAGGATTCAAGATCTATACTTGAAACACTACATAGGGAATTTAGTATATGTGAACTTTTTTAACAAAGTCAGTCTTTCCGTTCAATGATTAAGTGCATGAGGACTTATTATATTGAAACATGGTCCAACTTATGTTGCGATGCTGCATTCATAAGCATCATACTACTCACTCGTTATGTAATTACTTCAACAAGTTCACATAAGCCTCGCACAGCCACATTTACGCTTACGATCTCACAACTCCGTTCTATTCAAAAATGAGCTTTTTACTGAAACAATTCGTACTTCATATTTTCAAACTTATCATAAATCCTATATTCATTTTAACACCATACAGCACGTTTAGATCCACTGTTGAAGCCAAGGAGGCTGGCACCCAGACTTGCCCATCCCTTCTCGAGTCGTGCGCTCCGGACGATCGCGACGATCGACTTCGTCCCATAAAATCAAGCAATTACCTGATTGGTCGCGCTGAACTGAACACAGGTCGAGCTGAGCTGTTAATAAAGATGGAGAATATACAGGGCGATGACTTTATGACCAGATAGTAATATTGAAGAATTAAAAGATTCATCTCAGCAAAAGAAATATCTGTAAATTGACCAACACGTATGCCGCCAGTGGAGCAGAAGTCGCACGGAACACACGTCCGCCCAGGGCGTGGGAGTAAACGCGTCTCTTCATCGCTCCTCATGACGAGTTTTTGCGCCGCAAAATCTTAAAGCGATTCATTATTTACGTCAGAGCGAATGGGCGCTAAGTTGTTGGGCGAGCTCTTTGGAAACGAAGATTGTAATCTTAGAAAATAGAGGTCCTAGACTCTTTAGCGTGACTATTGGTTACATAAAAGAAATTGAGATGTTTTGAGGGTCAAAGCCGCTATTAAAGTGGGTTCTTAACCGGGGTGCTCACACCACTTAGGAGGGGGGGGGGACTGAACAGGGTACTGGAGACAGGGTACTGAATCATTTGTTATGAAACTATACTAACATTATTTTTTGGGTTTGCGCAAGTAATGTTTGTTTGTCGTACTCATTACTTTACTATCAGTTGCGTGCAAAAAGAAAAAACAATGGTTTCGCTTTTTTTCCCATTATAGCAATATTGTTTTTCATCAGTTTTGGAAACGATTCAAGAACTTTTTAGGTTTAAAAAGGGTGCGAATGCAGAAAAATATTAAAAATAACTGCATTACAACATTCGGAATCGAAAAAAGAAACTTGTAAGTTAGAACTATCCCGAAACTCCAACCGAACCCAACGGATACATATAGCAAAATAACATTTCACAAGCTAAAAAACTGAAGTACATCTGTACATTTTTGCAGATCTCCTCACATGGAAAACCTATATCCTGATCCTGAACATTTCACTAGAAGTTTGTAAGCCTTCTCCAGCGCTCGCTCATGAGCTACGTAGAGGGCACTCGATTACACCTCTGCAAATCCGGCACCGTTCGATTCTAAGAATAATTACGCGAGTGGCTGACTTACACGGCTGAGTCATGAGCATCAGTGAGATGCCTACAATGAATGACTCGTTGGTCCTTATCTTAGCTAGCACCCCAGCACGCTTGCGAGACGGACCTGCTCAGGAAACGTACGCATGGTTACGGGCCGTCTCCAGCATCCATCTCCTGATGCTGCACATCCGTTCTCACGGGAGGCTGTCATACGCGCTGTGGAGAGCTTTGTAAAGTCCATTTCCTGTCATCTAAAGTGGCGCATGTTTACACTTCAATACGCTATAACAATCTGAAATATCTGCGCATGTTTACACTTCAAATAAAGGGTCGTCATGATCCATTTCCTCGGGCACTTAAGCCCTTGAGAAACCACCCCACTCACTTAGTACATGAGCATGCATCAAATACATGTGAAGAAAAGATACCTAGAATTGAAAAAGTATCCGGCATTTTATTTACCCATTCTTCATAAGTTGCTCCAAAATCGAGAGGCCTATCGACATTTCCTCGACAGATTCCCAGCTCTGAGATGCAAGCGCGTCAGCACAACTGGCGGCACCACGCGTGTCTCGGGGGATTTCCCTCATTGCCACCACTTCTAGACGATTTACACTAGAAATTTACGCAATTGTTAGAGCTATCACTTTTTACTAGATGTTTGACATACACATAGGAATGTATATCATGCTAGCGAATTAAAATATGCGAAGATTGTACCACACGCGCAACATCCATACAACAAATAATTACTTAAATTTTAGCAGCCATTGGACTTACACTAAAGCGCTTAACACGTGCGTTTATCAAGTGAAGGAGTATATTAAGTACATTGCCTAGTACATTGAGGAAGTATATACTGGCTCAGTGAAGGTGTTTCATTAGTGATAGATTGGCAATTTGAAAACAAAACCCTGCAACGAGTAATAGACAAAAATTGAGTACGGATGAAACATACGTGAGTACATAATGCGATCACGCGAGAGGCTAGACAGTCCTTCAAAAGTACAGAAAAATACGAAGAAAAGCAAGAGCACGAAATTAACAAGAAAAAATTTCCGCATAGCTTCTACATATGTATCAACTAGGACGTTTGTTACCTTCCCCGTTCAGAGCAACACGAGTAAGAATTCTTTTCATTATCTACCCTGGAATAATTTCAGCGTTTCAATACTGCAGCGGTTGACGAGTGCCCCTCACAAACAAGTGTGGCAGGTAGCGGCGACGGCGGTTCTGTACAACAGTTCCGACCACACGATGCCTTCATCGAGCGGAGGCCTCAAATGCAGTCGATAATGACTTGAAAATTGAACGTCGATAACAATTCCACACCCCCTCAAGAGGTCCACGAGAGGGAGGTCCAATTTCACAGTGCACTGACCCTTTCCCCACACCACTCCTTCTGTCGCGTGTCACGTTCTCGCACTGCGCGCGAGACTTCGTCACAATACAATGATATTTATAGGTCGCTGCTCTTTCAATGTGAAAGTTCTCCTTCTCATTTTCAGGCGGCGGCGACGAGTGCTCGTGTTGGCTGGTCGGGAAACATGCTGGTGTCCGTGTGATGGATCGGCCTCCCTACCAAGCGGGGTGTACCGTCGTGTACCTGCTCCTCAGGTCACCTATCATCCAATCACAGACCAACCTGACGAAGGGAAAGCGAAGCGTGGGATGATCCTTAAATGATGAGGAACAGAAACAAAATTTTGCTTGTAATTCTGTTACGTGAAGTGAAATAAAATCAGCCCCGTGGAGAGAATAAATACTTTTAGTTTTTGCCTCCCCTTGCACACGTGCACTAGCATTACGCATTACGCACACGAGCGAGACCTCACTACAGCAGCGCGCACATCTGCTGGACCTGCGAGCGGCCCGTCAGCGGCAGCGTGCGTCACTTAAAGCAAGCAGGAGACCAGCCGCTCGCTCTGGGTCAAGGTTCACCTCGGTCCCGCCAAGACAATTGTAGACCATCACGACGCATGAAGCAACTCTTTTAAGTGTTCCTGAAAATAAAGAAGTGTGTGTTGCGACGTAGGTCTAGGTCACGCAACATTTCAGAATCGAAAAGGAGTAAATGCAGGCCGACACCGTTAACGACTAAGCTTCATATTACATCCAAGGCATTCGCCCAAAGATTTATAGCTCACCGGTACCAACATTTGAATCGCATATTGTGTACTCAGTGTTCCGACGCTTCTGTTGCGTCAAGTTTTGATATCTGGAATATCTTGAAAATGTTTGGGCCTCTATGCCCTGGCCACACTGGAAATAACCAGATAATCTAACAAGTGACGTTCATTTCAAACCAACAATAGTTCGTTATCCTAGTTAAACTCCACGGATAGGAAGGCCGAGACGCAGCTGTTGTTTTTCCCAAGGTGTTGCAAGCAGGCGTTTCCGTCACGCCGCGAGCACGCGACCTTATGACGCAGTAGTGCCGGTCTTGCATCACACATGGCACGTGCAGCACTACGCATTGGGGGCAGAATAGTGCCATTCCTTCTAAACAACCGTGGATACCAGGAAACTATTCGTCACTCAATAATATTTCAGTCATAACGTTTGAAAACCGCAGTTTCACCATGTGTAGGCCTAGCTATCTTTCTCTTTTTGATACCTTAAGTAGTCTGACGTCATCATAGCGTACGACAACAATGGACGACGGCAGCGGCAGATGCCAGACAGCGTGTCACCCAGTCGGCGAGGTGCCAGACCCCTCAGCTGATAGTAGCTAGCCGCAGATACTGCCTCCAGATAAGAGCCTCCCAGCACCTTGTAAAACAACCTTATCTTCCAGCGTAATCTTTATGGAGGCTATAACCTCCGAGGCATAAAACAATGTCGCATGAAAATGAACACGTCAGGGCAATCGAATGATTAGGTCTTACAACGTATAAGATGAACGATATGCATTTTTGATGTTACTATCAATAAGGACTGTACGTACGCACGACGCATGCACATCCGTCTTACTCGTAGTAAGGGATAGCTATTTCAAATACGTAATTGAGCCGTCAACTACAAGCAATTGGCATACTTTTCTGGATTGCTGGCTGACTAATAATAATTTTCACATTTAATATCAAGGTTGCAATCTTACTGAGTGAAAACTTGTTTGTAAAATGCGTTTCATACCTCTTATTTTGAAATAAACAAACTTTTGTTCTATTTTATTTCATGTATAATATTTCAATACGTTCTCTGCTCACTATACGGAATTTGAATATAGAAAAATTGGCAAGAGAGGAGCAGGCCAACATTCTTGCGGATATTTGTAAGAACCAGAGAGTAAACTATAAAAAAGCCTGGATGAAAAGACTGCTAATAAAGGTTTCGCAATGAGTTACTGAACGGGTTATGAATAAATGTGAATCGGTCACTTTTACTATTTCTGTTCAACGTTTCGTAAATAAATTATTTTTGGAACCTAACTGAGTTTACTTCATAAATGTCCTTCCCACTTTCACAGTTACTCTATGTCAGAATAATCAAGTATTGATAGAAATACGTAAAATATACGGGGGTATGAAAAATTTCAGACGTAACTGTATTTTGTTCCAACAAATTAGCGTTAATACAGCCTAATCATTGAGTTAAAATGGAACAAACATAGCAAAAAAATTAGTGCACCATTCATAAGACATGCGTAACCCATGCACAAATTTTAGCCAACTTACGTCTCTCCAGGCTCTACAGTATCGAATAAAGAAAACGATTTCATGAGTTGTAAGGTAAGAACAGAAAAAACAGACCGTGACACAATTTTCAATAAAAATATATGATCGTCAGTATTAAAATTTGTACCGTTTATCTTCGGACCAAATAACGCTTTCAAACCTAAATATGACCACACTATTGGCTTAGAAAAATTTATTGCACGTAGAAAATATTTGATGACTTCAACCTTCCATTAGTTTACCTAACACATTGCGAAAGAATACAAGCAAAGTTGATTTGAAGTATACTCATGACAGTGAAGGAAAATGTGTTCAAATTTGGGCAAAACTAAAGGACGAAACAAGAAAATTCCACAACAGAAAAGACAGCGATGTAGTTTACAAAAAAAAGGTAATTTTAAGTAAAAATAAGCAGTATAACCAGATGTTTTACAACCAAAGTAAAAGGGACTTAAACGTCAGAAGGGCTCGATGACTATCAAATATGTGTTAAAGGAAAAAACGACAATTTAGGTCAAAATGCTACATTTGGGCTAAAACTGGAATTGCATGAAATACTGCACGCTCTCAACCAGAAGTACTACTAGGTGTGACAACGTGTCAAAGGTGCATAAACATATCAGATTCATGCTCAGGACATCAAAACTTTTCAGGAGAAGATACCGTTTAATCTGTTCAACGCCTTCACATTCTTATTCTTTTTCAGAAAGTTCAATTCATAAAGCACACATGGGATCTGCATTCCACCTTGAGTCCAAGTATTAGGTTGTCTCATATAAAATGTGGCATTCGAAAATAAAATAAAATAATTGTCATAATGTGTTCATTTTTATCAAAATATGATCCTTCCTACTCTATGACCTTTTCTTAACTTTTTCTAAAACATATATTCCATCTTCGAAGAAGTTGTCATCTTTTTCACGAAGAAACCGTCCAAATTTTTCAAATATACTTTCCATATTTAACACGTTGACTCCGAAGTGGTTCATATATGGTACACGCGATCATCTAACCCAACCTAATGTAATCAAAGAACTGTCATGTATAAATACAAATTTTCGAGTTTTCTTCAAATTTGTGTTCATCAATCGAATAGGCTAGTTCTGTTAGAAAAAAAATTAATAGAGTAATCAAATTAGTGAAACCAAAATCCGTCATTTTTAAATTCACAGTAGAGATATTTGTCGGCATGTAATTTTACCTGTGTGGAGAATCGGAGTCAACGTGTTAAGAATGTTTTATCGCGAACAAAATGTTCGAAACACTTGAACAAAGGATAATCAGTGGAAGAGATATAAGGAAAATAGGGAGGATTTTGCAAAATTTCATAATTCAGACTTTGCAGCTTGTCGACCGTAGCCCTGGAGGCGTGGGGTTGTGCGTTATCGTGAAGCAAAATTGATCCATTTCTAGTCGAAAGTCTTGAATGCTTCTTCTCCAATTTTTCATGCATAGAATCGATGTCTTGACTATAAGATGCTGCTGTTACAGTATCGTCTCGTTGAAAAAATGAAACATGAATGATTCCCTTTACAGACCACCAACATAAACTTTTTTCGGGTGCAATGGTGGTTTTCGATGGTGTTCAAATGATGCATCTGCGTCAAACCACTGCCCAGTTCTTCTGCTGTTATCGAAGAGTATCCATTTTTCACCACATGTAATAATTCAAATTTTTAGGGGGCTCCATGCATGGCGTACTGGTAGCCGAGGCGAAGGTAGCCATGGCGTACTGGTAGTAACCGAGGCTATCCTGGGACATGGGTTCGAATCTCGGCTCAGGCGTGGCATTTTCACACTTTTCCCTTGGAAAAGGAAGTTTAAACCACACATTCCTCATATCCCTCACCACGTCAGTAGTTGTAAGGCATTGAAAACCCAACGGTAAAACGTGTTGGAATTAATAAAGGTTCTTTAAAAATGGATCTCTTTCGAGCTGAATCGTTGATAATTAAAACTATTCTATATATGACATTTCATGTAAGACAGCCTGATAAACTGAACACATTAGGAGCAAAGTAGTAGTAGTAGTAGTGATAGGTAATAAATATTAGTAATAAGAATAGCAGCGCTTTAGCACCTCAGACTACGATTATCTCGCACCGAAAGGGAAGGGACCATTTAGTACCGACTTCGGAGAACAGGGAATCTATGCGCAAGGTGTGTTCTCACGTAAGATCCCCTGCGCATAGGAACAGCAAGTTAAAAAATAGAGAAAGAAAAGATAACAAATAAACAAAGAAGAAGGCATGAAAATAAAAAGAAACGAAATGGGTGCGAAAGAAAGAAGTCCCGAAGGCCCAGCTAAAGTTGAGGTAACCTAACAGTGTCCCCCTGAAGTAGCCAGTCCCGATAGCATAAGATAGACAAACCTAGCCCTACCGCCTATAGCCTACATAGGCCTACGCCTCTTGAAGGGAGGAGCAAAGCATAAATAAATTTTCAGGTATTATGATTTCTGAAAGGAATAGCACAAAACTCTTAGCGTCTAACAAAATTTTGAAACTACGCCGTTACAAATTGCGAATACAATATTTCTTTCAGATTTTAAATCACTTTTTAACTTATTACGAGCTTTTCAACTTTTCACTTGAACATTTCTTCGATGAAATGAAAATCCTTATTCAATACGGAGGACAGATACAAAAGTTCACATTATGCTGACAAAAAAATAAAGGTCTTGAAGAACTCTTCCCTTCGATTTCACTCTTCCAGAACTCAGCAATGATCGCATCCTTGACTTGTACTCTGAAGTTTTCTGCTGCATTTGCCCCAACCGTCAGAACGTTTATACATGAGAATAAATTGTATCGTGTGCGGGT
>VOMN01090031.1:0-33576 GCA_014899125.1 Orchestia grillus | reverse complement strand
GTGGGGGGTGATGGAGGTTATGAGGGACAACATCCTAAAAAACGCCGGGGTCCCCAACACTCTTCCAACAGGAGGGTATTAAGGACAGTAGAAACGAAGAGGACGAACAACCTTACGAATAAAAAGGTTGCAAATGATGGTACTGAGCAACATTAAAGAACTGCTACTAATAACAACCTGCAAGAAACAATGGGGATGAGAGATACCAAGCAGCAGGTGATAACCTATACGAATCAATGGTTTCGATTGACATCAACAAATTGAAAATAACAACCTATCTGGATTTGTGGCGTCGAGAAACATGAAAAAATAAAAAAATATCAAACTGACTGAAGCATTTATGGTGCGAGGCAATTTACAACCTTGATGCACATGAGGGGGGAGGGGGGGGATAGAGTGAATAGTTTAAACTTAGGGACAACTGAAGGAGAAATAGTAAATAATTTATCGATCAGCATTCCTTCAGCTTGAGGTCTAGTAACATCGTAGTAGCGTAGATTGCAGCGCTCCAGCAGCTCACGCTTTATTGCACTGAAAGAGAAGGGACAATCAAGTATGAACTGCAGACGACGGGGAATCCATGCATAAGATTTTTTTTCACACGGGATCCCCTACGCACAGAAACGGGAAGTCAAGAAGTAAGAGAACGAAAGAACTAAGAGACAGCAAAGATGGTGTGAAAATTGAAGGAAGTAAAGTAGGCACGAAATATTCAAGTCCCAAAAGCCTATCTAAAGCCGAGGTAACCTAACGGTGCCCCCCTTGGGGCCGCCAGTCCCCGTAGCACACGACATGCAAACCTAACCAACCTAGTCCTATATCCTATGCCCTGAGGTCTTGTGGCTCTGTGGTCGACACACCCTTGAGTCGCAGCACTCAGACTAGAAATATAACTCGAGGACCGACAGACACGAATCTACAGAGGGACTGGAAAATAGTTCCCTAATGTAAAATACTTTTATTCTATTGATTTTATTTTTTCAAGTTTTGTGTACGTTTCATGTATAACGGAATAAAACCTGTATTTTTTCAACAGTTTTTTTTTGTTTAAAATTTGGAAGCCCTAACAACGTACCCATACCCCCTAGCCTTGTAAAATCAGCTGACGAGGTTCCCAGGCGGGTTAAAATAGGTGAAATTCATGGCTAGAGCAGGGTTGGTAGTCCCCAGCATAAATTAGTCGAGCGACATACCCTGCTACACGGAATGAAGGGGTACACAATACGTCACCTGTCAGCTCCGCAAAGGTGTTGCCAGGCCCGGGCACGTATGGCCGACGGGATGCCTTTCCTGCAGCGGTCGCGAACCTTCTCGTACTTCTTCATCATGAAAATATCCCAGTGGTTGAGCATCTCCAGCCATTTGCTCTCTCGTTTCCGTATCACATTTACGGGAATGTTTTCTTCGCTGTAGACAAACGCAGGATATGGGGTTTACTGGCCTCACGATAGAATCAGAGCATGAACCAACTGAAAATATTAGCGAAGCTATTCATACCATACTGATGAAACGCATGGTTGAATGACAAAATCGAAATATTGGAGATCATCACTTTCGTAAAACAGTGCTGAACTTCCCTTGGCGAATATAATAGCAAAACAATATTGAACTTACGTAAATATCTAAGAGAAATAGCGACTCTTTAAATATGTATGTACATAAATCCAGCACAACCAAGAAATACAGGCACCAACTGGAAAAAATGACCAAGTAATTGTCCGAAATTTAAAGGATGAATTCTTGAAGTAAAGCGAGAGATCGAATACGAAATTCAATGACATGGATTCGATTAATAGTTTGTTTAAAGCTCCCTATGCACATGAAATGTAATCCAAATCGAGCAAAAAGAAGGACCATTTAGTATATATACTTTGAGTTTAGAAAACCTAGAATCTATGCACAAGAGCGTTCCCACATAAAGTTCCCTGCGCACAGAAACAAGCAATTTACAAAAAAAGAGGAAGAAAAGGCAAGAAATAATCAGAAAAAGGCATGAAAATGGAAAAAAGCAAGTGGGCACGAAAGATAGAAAACCCGAAAGCTGAGTTAAAGCTAAGGTAACCTAACAATGTACCCCTGCTGACGCTAGTCCCCATAGCAAAGACACACAAACCAAACTAACCTAACCTACTGCCTAATGACTATCCTATGCCCCCTAACGGAATTCAACTACACAAGTTATTTACGAATAAACTGACGCTGTAAGAATTAAGAGGCGTAAGAAAGACCCGAGATAATTTAACTCAATATAAAATTACTTCAACAGGCCTAAGTACAGATTATTTCAGGCCTAAAAAAGAGTACTGGCTTTGCTGTTCCAGTTAGCTCACTCGCTCCTACTCTCGAGTTAGCCACCAGTCAGGTCACACGAGGGCACCAAAAATTCATAATTGAACGTTATTTTCCCAACGCGCCGAGCTGATCCGATGTGCAAGTTGCACTTGCGATAACAACACCTAAATTGATCTGCCTACTACCACCATTTAGCTCAGACAGTGAGGACACAATCATCACATATCAAACAGCGGTCCACGTGTTCTTGTAAGTTCTGAAGTGTCTCTATGGCGTCGAGTGATCAACAGGTGGAACGATGAAATTTATAAGTTTAGCCTTCTATTTTTACTGCTCAGTACAAAACTATAATGAACATGCACACAAGTGTATACAATATTAACGACTATTTATTCAATTCATTTAGGGAAAAAAAAAGTTCTTCTAAAGTTAAAGGTTAGCTACTAATCAGTCCTTCACTACAGTGACCATACCACATCTACCCGTCATTCCTTATGAACAGAGCATTACAGACTCGAGAGGGACCAACTACCCTGTTCTGCGTGAACTGAGCACAATTTTAACCATCCGAATAGAAAAAAAGCTACATACAATAGTTCAATCATCCACACATAACATTGGTCACTAATGAGGCTCATTTCTTGCTGCTATACACGAGGTATTCGAATCCTCATTTGTGAAAAAATAAACTGAGATGAAGGATCCCAACTTTCGAAATAGAACTTTCCGATGGGAAACTTCTAGAAGTTTAAAACTACAATCCTTTCTTTCGGTGCAAAGCGAGCACGCCAAAAATTCTCATGAAAACACCTCAAGCCAAACAAACGTCCTCACCCGTCCTGCGTGTACTGAGCACCGCCGATGAAGCCGTATTTGTTGGGGTGCGGTGTGGACTCCGAGGGCGGACATGTGGAGCTGGCCAGCGACGCCTCGTCGCTGTCTCGGTCTCCTGAACTGCTCATCTCCAGATCTGCACACCACCAAATGAACTTACTCGATGTGTTCGAGAATTTAGCCGAATTATGAAGTTCTTTTTAAGTGTTCAAGAACTACATCGAGTTATGAAGTTACTATGTCCGAAAAACACATCCAAGTCAGGGTAATTTTTATGAAATTTGTGATAGGTGATAGTGATGAAACACATATTTTAAGTTTTATTCGGGCATGATATTGGTCACTGCAATCCTGTTGCACATAAGTTGCGTGATCACTAGAGGAAATTGGCCAGACTGTAAAGAAGGCTCGACAGCTGTAGGTCCTCCTATCACGTCCCACGAGGGATGCAAGCGAAATGAACAAACAAAACCCAGTGTGAGAAAAGCAAGTAGTGAAGGAGAGCATTGGAGGTAAGTTACACATTATTATAAGGATTATATTACTAACCACTGTTACCACAGGTTATGTATTTTTAAAGACGAGACTCGAGTTTGTTTAAATTTCAGTATCAGGGTTTCAGTTGACACGATAAATTTTCCAAGCAGTTGAAGGCGTAAAAATAGCTCGAGAATTTTTCTCTCTTCGAGACGCAAAGAAAGACAATCTCCTTCAGCGTAGCCCGGCAAATTACACAAGCATCCCGCTGTACCTGCACGGTGTGGCGGGCGTCATGCGCGGCGCCCCAAGCGAACTGCGTGTGTCACGAGACCAGGCAACCACACAGACCTCGCCTTGAAAGTGACACTATCTCGCTTAACGAGCGTGGCGTTACGCGAGCCAGCGCAACAGCGAGCAGATGTGCGCTAGCAGTATCACGAAAGGTCACGCGCAGAGTACGCGTTAAAGCTTGGTCTTACCGACTGTTGAAGTTTGACGGAGCATTTACGATGTGGGACTTGCTGAGTACGTAACTCTGCTACAAAATGGGATGATTGTGAGGATGCAAACGATATGAAATGAGAAAAAAATACTAATATGGATGGGGTGAGAAGTTTTCTACGCAGTAATTCAGAACATTCTTTAACTGTTCAGACGCCTACAAAACGAGACAAGAATTACAACTAACCTTCAATAAACCAATATTCGAAAAAAGCACTACGAAATAATTAGAGCAAAAATTGTAACTTCAGTTCATTGTACCTATCAAAAATAAAATAAACAAATTCGAGCTTTCACGCTATTCAATCATCGATCGAGAAGAAATACTGTGAAGCATAACTTTTGCAAGAACACATTTCCAAAGGAAAGAACATTAAGCACCCAAGTACGTGACTTCCAGAGCAGCACTGATCGAAAGTGGAGCAAGAGGTGCCATTGAGTGCAGGGGCGTGTGTGTCCGGGCGCACAGGTGTGCCTGACCCGACATAATACTCGGCTCGGCACACCGCGCATATCCCAAGCACATACGTACACGCACACAGCGATCAAATTACAAGGTACGTGATCTAAAGCATCGGCCTGCGATGAAAGAGTTCGAATGGAAACACGGTAGACAAAGTTATCAGAATTTCCTCAGAAGTCTTGCGCAACCCCACGAAGAGGATGTCCAAGAATTTGAAAATATTTTCCTCATGACTAGAAGATGAAGGCGAGAACGAATTGAATGCTTCTGCAAGAATGGTGGAAAGTATACTATAAAATCATTGGTGCAATTAGAGAGCCCATCAATAGGGTGAGCTTGCAGAGATGAAGTTGTCCAGATTTTCAGCGTGGATTGAAAATACCCTATCAAAATAAAAACTAAGCTAGAATCCTAGGTAATAAAAAATTATCATCCGCAAAGAAGTAACAATACTTGAGTATTCAAGGCTCAACAGTGAAAATAGCATAAAATGATAGAAAGAAAAAAACACTAAAGAATTCTTCCTTTTCCCGAGTGCTGTTGTGCTGGCCGCCTACGCTCGTGATGAAGTACCAGATTGCTCAACACTTGCTTCTTAGTATCGCGTATAAATCCTAACATTGACTTTTCATACTGAGCCTGTTCCTTGGAGCCTAACTTGCGTATGGAAAACTACAAACGCACACTGGAAATGGTCACACAGGGCTGTCTGTTATAGTACATGTTTGCTGAGCCGATTCAATGCCTTTTTGCGACTCCTAAGCTGTTCTTTGATCAGGTTTGTGAAGGAAAGCTGATGTATCGATATCGAAACATAAAATTTTGGCAGTGCCAATTCATCACAAGTCGGTCGGTCCAGAGTGCTATACCGCACCCGTCACACCCAAAAAAGTTTCAACAAGGGCAGAATAAGTATCCCAGGAAAAATGAAAAATGATAAAATAGCTTTGGGAAAGGTGGAAAACATATGTACACCAGCATGTGTGTGGAACTTTACCTTGTGAAATGAGGGCCATTCTAGAGGGTTGATTTATCCTAAAACCAATGTCATAACGAAAAACTGTGGCTCAATGCAAAGGAGTTGCATACAACGGATACTAAGTGTTTTTACGTCCTTTAACTGTACGTTGCTATAGAAATATTCTGATACATAAATCATAATTTCAAACATTTTTCAGGAGAGGAATTTTAGTTTATTATTTTTAGACTGATACAGGCAGTTTCACATGCAATAATCTATTACCCAACAGTGATCTCATATGAGATCACCTATAAATGATTTTTTTTCGTAATTATATCAATATTTATACATATCTTCGTTTTCTGTTATATCTACGAAGTATATTTCTCTGACACTCAAATGAAGTGGTTATGGTTATGTATCGAACTTTATTCATCCATGTAGAATGAGTAGTTTTGAATACCAGAATTAGAGATTGCGGTTTGAGATACATTAGGGTTATTACAACTGTTTCATCCCAGTGATTTCAAACATCACCCAATATCTCTGATATTTCTATTTAAAATTTCATGTTCATCATGCCAGCATATTCCTAAGGCTGTTTCATGCTAGAATTTAAATTTTCATAAAAAATCTAGTTAAAAGAATTATGGTAGGCTACTACTGAAGAGAAAAGGGCACAGTCTGCGAAGTTGTGACCTCTCTACAAAGTCGTTGGATTAAAATTATCTTATTTTCGATCTTTGGCTAGGTATACGACAGCACCGCCCGTGAGAATGCGATCTTGGAAGCAGCATAAATAATTAGCTGCGTTATATAACTGTATAATAACATGAAATATAAGCTAAATTGATGTGAAAATAGCAGTTTTAGAGGAACATAGCGTGAGCGATGAGAGAGCTTCGAAAAAATACGCTGCCTGGATTTAGACATACTCGTGTGATACGTTGCACAAAACTGACACACAAATGACGTCCAGAAACCAGTGTTGCAGCGTTGGACCTTAGCTCCCTACTCCGCAGCCCCAAGCTCCAGACGCCGAGAAACACTGGGTTCAGGAATTTTTCGCGAATTTCAACAACGCCGCATGGCACGGAAACTGGACGCGAAACCGAGAAACAAAGCGACCGTGCAGGAAAAGGGGTCTCGAGGGCCGTAAAAGAGCTCGCCACCGACAAAGCGACCCATTGAACAATGGACCAGAGCGCACCAGCACACGGTCTGATGGTCAGCTTCCGTTCCACAGGACCTCCTCATGAAAAGACCCGCCCTCTCGGCTCTGGGGACGTCTGAGCCCACCTTTCGTCGTGCGATGGGTCGGAAAATTGACATTATAGAAAATTTGGAATCGTGCGTTAAATCCGGATCATAAGAAACCCATTAGATCACAAAGAAAATGAAGGCGTTTCTAAACGTTCTTAAATCCATTGTGAACATTGACGCTATTCTGAGTTACTACTAAATAGTGATGTGCCGATTAATCGGCATCGGCAAGAATCGGCACTTTTTGCAGAAAACGGCATCGACACACTGAAAATGGGCGATTCCTACAATACTCATAATGTACATCATCAAGAAGAAAAGTGATACCGATTTTATACTATTACCATAAACGGAATTTAAAACTTATCATCGCCTGTTTGTAAGTACATGTACTTTTTTATCTTCTCTTGTGATGTTAATTACTATGAAGGAAAACAGTTTGGGTCCCTTAACCTGTCAGCTATGATATATTAGCCAAATGTTGTACGAGCACATACGTGTGAACAAACTCGTGTAGTTTCTAATTAGCGGAATTTTCGACAAGTTAATTTCCAAGCTTGGGCAACAAACAGGCTCAATCAACTACTTAAGAGCATACGAATACGCGCTACTTGTTAGTGTTCACATTCGGCAGCACTACCCGGGCAGTTATGGTGCATCTGTCTGTCACGCGTCAGAGTTACAGTTACCACAGCGACTGGTATTGTCATTTTCTTTCGGGGTAATCATTAGTGATGTTGCACAAGCGTGCATTAAGATCTATATGGATTGAGATGTTGAAGATTTCTTCTTTTCATAGCATTAATATATTTTCTCATCAAACTGGCCCTCAACTCTGGCTTCATTTTATTTTCGCGGATGACTCAGGAATTTGTTCTTTCATAAAACACGGCGATACGTAGAAATTTGAATACAAAGTCTAATAAAAATTATTCGTTGAATATAGTTCAGAAGATACGAGCGCGTGAGATTGTATGCGTATCATCTGGCGCACACATAATGGAGCTGTTGGAATAATTTCAAACCATATTCACAAGCTTATAATACCTCCTACGCCCATGCAACGAAATAATTTGTATGTCTGCCTTTTTGGTGATCTCTCAAGTAAGGTGCCTGATTAATTCGAGTATTAACCTCATCTAGGTATACTCTACAGAGCGTCCCCCTTTATCGTACCGGCTTTATGTTAAACTCATTGGATAGTACTTTATTTTTCAGGAATGGAAAGCTAATTTGAAAAATTTCAAATACTCTACATTTATTTTATAAATACTACTTATTTACACTGAAATTCCGTTGGCTTACTATTGTACGTTAACCAATGAATACTCTTAAGGATAAAAAATCGGCATCGGCAAAAAAATTTGGAATCGGCACATCACTACTACTAAATGCTGATATCATCCCGCATAACTTTGACGATTTATTCAACATTTTCCAGTGTTGCGCAAACACAAAGGTGGGTTCAAATGGGTTACGACCAGACCAAAGAAAACCGTATCCCAATCCGGATCACAGGACGCCGTGCATTAAATCCGGAACACAGAAGCCCGTGCACGGGTTCCGGATAATAAAAAAAACATTGAATTAGAAGAATTAGAAAACCCTCATAACACAGATTTTTTCAAATGAGAGGGTAAAAACTTAATTGCTTAGCCCTCCATGAATCAATTTTCTCACATCAACATACAACTACGCATTCATGAGTAAGTAAACGATCGCCATTAATTAAGGCGTTGGGGCCGGATTACCAAAACTATCGTAAGTTATCGGACTTGCGTGAAAAACTTACGTTCAGCTTACGATGATTGTAAGTTTGGTATTATCAAAGACATCTTAGCGAGAGCTTACGCCAGCCAATCAGAGGGTTGGGATTTGTAAGCATTGCAGATGTTAGTCACGTGATAATGGAGGCGAAGCGACAGACTTTTACGATGAAGAAATTATGGCTTTAATTAATTTCAGACGTCGGATCTGATAAACGAAGCCTGTTATTTTATTGAAACTATATTTCATGGCAGCTCCTACTAAATAATGGTACTTGATGGCCACTACAGTATTAGAATAAGAATGCCCATCAATTTATGACTTGAAAAATACATTTCATGTGGTTCTGCAATGAATTCCTATTTTTTCAATACACTAATCGAATAATTTTTTTCTCACTATGAGATAAGCATAAATTATGAAGTTCTCATGAGAATAATGGAAACCACAATAGCAAGTAAATTGAAGCCATCGCAATTAACACTTCATAACTATCATATACGTTTAACACAAATTTATGTAGAAAACCTAGTTACCACGTGAATCTCGGTTAACAGCTCGTGTATATATGCACTTACGCTCAACGTAACTCCACTTACGTGAGCTCCGAGGTGTCGCAAAGTTACGTGAAAAATTGCGTGAAAATCTTGATCGTAACTTGTTTGATGGTAGTACACATCGTAGCTACGTCCACTTAGCTGGACTTACGCTACCAGCTGATCGCTGCGACGTCGTAAGCAGTTTGAATGATGCGGCCCCTGGACTCCCCACAATAAATGTCAGAATCTAAGACCACACACGACGTGCACAATCTGACACGGGAATAAACAGCAGCTCATTGAGCTCAGCCCAGGAAATAACGCATGAGTGCCTGAGAGGAGCGCACAGACGGCCTACTGTTTTCAGCGCGTACGGACTAATCGTACGGCCGCATTCGAAAAAAGAAACTCGTCTCCCAAGGTTAATTACCCTGCACGTGCGAGCCACTATGCACGGAGAGAAGAAAACTCGCATCCTCTTCAGCCTACACAGGTGCACCTAAACGAGACGTGCGCAGTTCCCTCAGCGGCTAATTTGCATCTCAATGGATATTCGCCCTGGTGCCCACGGAGACCAATACTCGCTGACGCGTACAAGTGTATTTGGAGGTAGTGGGTAGCCCTGCACGGCGATGGTATCGTTTTCAGGGCGGGCTGATGATAGTACGCTCGATACACTAGTACATTGTCCAAAACATCGGTACTAGGTAATGATACACTATTACGCTGATAATAGATATACTAGTATCATATGCATCGGTGCGCTAAATATACTTATCCTATAGTCATTGGTACATTAGATGTACTAGTAAAATAGATAATAGTTTACTAGATATAGTCATACTAAGTATGAGTCATGCATTGTTTACTTACACATGTAACTGACTAACTAAACCACTAGAGCAGCACACTAGAACTCTACACTTCCATAGGCCGTGGTCCCCAGCGGTAACAGACCGATATTTGTCTTTTGTTTGCCTCGTAGGTGTGACGAGTTCCCTCAGCGTAGCTACACGTACAAAACCTTTCGAAAATATGAATTGAAACGTTCCTCAGGTCGTGATTCGTTTCTTCAAATGAAAGCAGACTCGTACAGTAAAGCGAACAAACTTATGCTAAACGCTGAACGAAACAACAGTCATAACATTTTCTTAATTTAACGAGCGAGTGTGGCTTTTCACTATATACTAATTCACAGTTGTTGCTGACTTGCTTGCTTGCTTGTTTGGTCTCTCTGTCACGCTCTTAAAGAATTAGGTAGGAGAAAATTTCCGGATTAGAATTCCTAAACTGTTAGCGAGACTGTCAGAGGAGGCAGTCCTTAACAGTGACACTGATTAGGGTATCTTAAGAGGTTAACACCATTGTCCCGCCATTTTTGGTGGAGCGGGTCTACCAGTAATTGATAAAAACAAAGCCATACAGTGTACCGGGTAATTTCTAATGACGGGACCGAAAAGAATCACCATCAGTTCTTATTATATCGAACGGATTTCTAAAATCAAAGCATCTGCGAAATTACGAGACATGTTTCATTTGATATCTTTGTATCCTTAGGGAATACCTAAAGGGAAGAGTCCCGTCATTAAAAATGTTAGCAGTTAGCTTCACAGACCACCGAGAGCGCAGCATTAATTCTTTTCACACAACAGGCTCGAAAAAATTGATAAAATATCAGAAGATACTACATAAATACGTAAATTAGCAAGGGCGTTTAGTGTCTTTCTACAGTGCAAGCATTTAATTAATGAGCACAAGACCAGCGCCAGGCACGACTGGCGAGACTAACCCTCTTTTGACCGCATCGAGCTGCTCGGAGAGGGTGCAGCGCCAAAACTAAAGGCCACACAAGAAATGGCGCCTTCAATGCGACTGTGCATTTGAGCGCAAAAGCACAGGCTGACTTTCGGCTACAATAATGCGTTCTGCACAATAGGGTTTCTTATCTCAATCCAGATCGCACACGCTTGCACCCTCAGGAAATATTGTTGATAAACACATTTGTTGTCACCATGAGAGTTAGGTCCGTTGTTCCACGCCACCTTAAATGTTTTGATTAAAAAGCATTTAACAATGAATTTTATCACGACTAGACTGGTTCTACGAATTGAAAGAACTGGTGATGCATATTCATAATCAACGAAGACACGCCTGGGGGTCGCTCGAGAGAACTAAAGATGGCAAAGAAGCATGGCTTGATATCACTCTGCACAGATGCGCGTCAAGTGGCAGTGGATGTGTTAAAATAACATCAGTAGAATAGTACCTCGACTCGAATTAGCAACTTGTTTCAAATGAATAAATGACTTGCTTCAAAACGTAGCGGCCTTCAGTTCAAATCATTTGTATAATAGTTAAAAAATCATTGGTGGAATCGTCAAGTATTCATTCATTATTCCCCACCAAGCAAGCATCAAACGTAAAGTTGCACGCACTGTAATTTATCAGCCTTCATATTAGGAGAGACACTTACAGACAAGTGCAGTCACGTCCAGAACACACGTGTTTTAAAATTAAACACAGACAATCAACAAACACAAAACCTTGACTGTGTTCACTCGCGAACATCCCAGATGACCAGAGGCCTGTGACCCAACACACACACACACCCAAGCAATAAGGAGTTCAGCTGAAGACCCGGACTTCAAAAGCTAGGTCGCGTCTGAACACTTGTAAGAAGTAGCATGGCCCTCAACTGCATCAAAGGGACGGCTCTAGTCCACAGCCCTCCCTGCGTCTCGACACCACTAGAGTCCTGCATGACGTCACACGAGACCTTGGTGTGGTATCTACGCTGTGTGTGCAGTGCTTCTCCCCATTGAAACACCTGTAGTAGATTAGATTACACGTTAGTTTGGAGCACCCCACCCACATGAAATCCGACCCAAAGAGAGCAAAATGAAGAGACTTCAGTATGGACTACAGGGAAAGAGGAATACTCGTACATGCACAAAACGTGTCCTCACACAGGAGATCCTGCGCATAGCAACAAGTTAAGAATTAGGAGGATGAACGTAGACAAAAGGTACAGCGAAGACGATGGGAAAATTGAAAGAAGTACAGTGGGCACGAAAGATAGAAATCCCTCGAAGGCCTATCTGATGCAAAGGTAACTTCTGGAGATGCACAAAAACAACAGCGATGAAGTACAGTCGTCCCCGGCACAGATTTATATGTTGGTTGAAAGCTCTCTACCCACATGAAATACGATCTTAAACGAGCAAAAACAGGGACCATTTAGTATGGCTTTGGAAAACGTGGAAAAGATGCACAGATGTAGTCGCACACAAGATTCCCTGCGCATAGAAACAGCAAGTTAAGAAAGAAGACGAAGAAACGATAAAGAATTATCAGCAAAGAGGGCATGAAAACCAGAAAGTCAAGTGGGCACGAAAGATAGAAGTCCCGGGGCCCAAGCTATAGCTGGGGTATCCCCGGCACAAAGCAGTAGATTGGTTACAGCGAACAACCGCTTTACTGCCCTCCCCGCGTATTGAGCGCTAGATCGGTTCTCGCAAACAACCGTTCTACTGACCATTGAGTGCTAGATCGGTTCCAGCAAATAGCCGCTGTACAGTCGTCCCCCCCACATAGAGGGTATCAATCAAGTTTATTAAGTGGATATAAATGTGTATGTTTATCACGGCAAAGAAGTATAAAAGCACACTATGATTGATCATAAATTAGTCACGAAACATCGTATCAAACAGCGTCAAACTAAGGAACCCCAACAAAAAATAACACGCTACTGTACATGGATCGTTGTGGACATTGAAAATGAATGTATTTAACATTTAATGAACAATCAAGCTGCAGCACCACTTTCTTGTGACACTCCAATGGACAGCGGTGCCCCAAAATTCTGGCCTAATTGAGCGCGCCATGAAGGAATTGCGACGGAGGATCACATCTAAATTGCTAATGACACCCTCACATTGCCTGCACTGTGAGCAAATCACTTTGCACTACACTGTAATAAGCCTAAAATAGGACTAATCAAACAGTAAAATTAAATAGGATTAATTAAAGCATAAAATTCAATCAAACAATTCAGAAATTGTTATGCTGGCAGAGAATTAATGAGAAAGGTCCCGTTCTGCGCACCGAATATTCGGACTAAAGCGTATCATACAAGCTGGAATGTTCTCATAGAGGAGAATTCGTGGAAATGGGTAGAAATCAGTATAATGGGCATACAAGTACACTGCATGTACGCATGCATCACGATGATCCCGATAGAATCCTATTCTAACACTATAGTTGAGTTCAGACAATGCCACGCCTCCTGAACAGCTACACAAGCTACAGTCAATAGATTAATTGGAAACTACAGCCAACTCTGCCTAAATGTAAAAATGTACATTGACCTGACTTGATACGGTAGTTTATCAATAGGTTTAAAGCATCATATCCAATGAAAGGTCATTGAAAAAGAGTGAAGACGAGCAACCATTTAGTAGGCCCTATAGAGAGGAGGCGAGCTGCCAAAAAGGATTCCCTGCGCATAGAAACAGTTAAGAAAGAAGAAGAAGAAAACTCAAAGAAGAGATGCCGAAGAAAGTGCAAAAGATGAGAGCCATAAAGTAGGCACGGAAGACAGAAGTCCCGATGCCTCCCTATGGCTGAAGTAACTTACAGTACTCTTCTGGAGTCGGGAGTTCCCACAGCATACGAGAGACGAACCTAACCCTGTGTACCCTGAGGGGACCCGATAGAAGTGCACGCGTGCAAAGACAAAGGCAGGGTAAATTGACCTTACCCGATACCAAGAATTTTTTTTTAAACATTAGACTTGTCATGTATTTTAAAGTGTTGACACTGAAAACGTAGAGAAATGATTGTACAACATATTAGCAGAAGTATAGAGTGCACGAGTAGAAGCAATGCCCTGACATGGGAAATACAACCCATCACGGAGTTAGCTTAATTTACCCTATACTGCAGGGGTATAACAAGTACACCACAGCCACACACAAAAGGTAAGTTACTGACGACAATACCCAACGAACGTCTATGGTACATGCCGACATGTGGTCGAGGGGTTTGTTGAAAAGGTAACGTAGTGTATCGCAGTAAATTAAGCGCGACTATTATGCACTCGGTATATCATCAAAAACTTGAAAGTAACCGCACACAGTGGAAGTATTTTATATGTATCATAATAAGCATTTATTACGGGGACTAGATGCAATTGGATAATTAAAACATAGCAAGTCAAATCTAAGCATCTCAGTGGATGAATATTAGCCTTTTACACAAATACTGTTTAGTTAATTTGTTACAGGTTCTTATAAATTGCGCATTCGAAAGATAACTTTGGTACAAATACAATGCAGAACCCATAGTTTGTTAGTCAATTTTTTCTTGAAAACTTCGTAGCCTAAATATTCTAATTCGCATGGTTACTTAACCAACGATGGACTAGAAAGTTGCCTCGAATCCTGAGGAACGCGCAATGTGAGCGACATCCTTTCACAACAATGAAAAAATGCTTCACATCAATGAACACATGCATCGCCACACGCATCGCCACACGCAAAAGAAATCTACTTGTGTACTTGTGTTAGTTTTTCCAGAACGAACAAGAGGCTTCAAGAGCTATAGAAAACAAACCAACTCGTGAGAACGCACAGAAAAGTCGAGACGCATTACAAAACGACTTAGCAAGCAGCCGCGTAAAAGCCAGCGGCACTTCGCGCTATAAAAACACGCATCCAGCAGCAGCGAAGCCATTCTAAGTGGACGCGAATACACATGGAATTGGCAGGCTGCAAATAAAGCGATCGCAACAATTTCGCGTGATAAAATTGTGAGAGTACCTTGCCCCACAGCTGGCCGAGTCTACAGTGTACACAAGGGAGGCTGACTCACATCAATAATAAAGGCTGCATAAAAACTAACGGATGAGTCACAACAAGCTGTACACGGGGTGAACGCTGCACCTAAAAGGGGACGGGCCTACGTCAAAACATGATCAAGTGTTACCGAAATATTTCTTAATTCACCTTGGGGTCTGTGATCCTCTAGGGGAAATATTTACACGGAAACCACAAAGTGGTCATCAAATTCTATTGTCAACTATAACCCGTAGACGTTGGCTATACATAGGCCTGAGTCCTACATGCACACCATACGTCGTAAGCAATGAACTCTCACCGGACCGCGAGCTACTTAAAAATTGCAAAGCGATCGCGATATAAAAATTCTTGAAATAGGTTGAGAACCAAAATGGTGTGCCATCCTGAATGCGTAGACGAACGCCGTACTATGGTACCACGGATAGAAAAAAAAACCTCTTCGCTAATTCTCTAAGCATGAACGCATTCTATAACAACCATAATAGCCGTTATGAAACACGCATGATCAGCTCGAGAACATGCTTCCACTACGATGCCGTACACCTAGACACGTGCGTCACATGCCGTACCAGGGGCCAGAAATGCGGGACATCGCACACTTTCTCAAGCTGAGCTGCAAAGGCGCGTCCTTGCAGTGAGACTGCCTGGGCATAGTGCAACTATACAAATCCTTACCGGGGATTTTCTGATGTCAGTTCGTGTGTACGACAGGCATTAAAGGGTTAATTTTAGATATGAGCGATTTCTAGCAGAAGAGCAAGCAGTATGTTGAAACCTGTGCTCTTCCTATCAGGACACGCACCGCGGTTCTGGATTCTATGCACCAGCGCTCTCGCATTGCATTGGCAGTCGTGAGGTGAATTCTTCGAGTAATTTAAATAATTTATTATCAAAAGCGGTACATCAGCCAGCAACGAAGACACCGTGCATAGCGCGGCAGATGAGACGCAGACGGTAACATTCAACATAACTGATATTTTTAAATCTACTTGAACACCCGTAACCTATTGGTCATTATTTTTAAAGTCCCATTTGAGCCTCTAATGATTTTTTTAAAATTTCCTAACAAATATCCTAAGCCAAAGAAAATAATTCATTCACTTTCGTCCCAATGAACCGTATCCATGATACGATGGATTAGCTCTTGTTTAATTACTGAGAGACGAGTTTTGGAATTTGTGCCTTAGGTTATTACTGAAGAATGTGCATGGTTACAAGCAAGAATGCAAGATAACGAACAGGATGACCAGCGTATCATCAATCTACTAAAATACACCTGACTCGTTGGGTCAAATAAAATTTATCAAAATCAAACCGTGTCCAGAAATATATCCTATGCAGTTAAGTCGGTATCCACAATACAGGATTAAACGAAGAGTATAAATTTCGAATATCTCAGATCCGACAGACGAAAGTGTGCACGGTTTCAAGCAAACAAGCAAGACGACCAGAGTTTTAGTATTATACTACATAGATAGATAGATAAGCTCGCAACAGTAAAAAGCGTCGCTGATAACACGCCGAATAGCTGCGAGGAACGCTAGTCTCCAAGGCCTCCGCATACGCCCACAAAATGAGCTCAGGAATTGACCTCAGATGTCGACCTAGCTTCAAGTTCGTTCCATACATTATAATCATACCTGACATGAAAGTGCGATTACGTGAATTAATCATTGTAACTCCTTTTCTTCATCAAAAAAAAACATATCAATCAGCGAAAACCCGGCACACAGTGCATGCAGGTCGTAACTAAAATGAACACATCACTTGACTAAAATTTCGTCGGAAAGATCCATCTGTTCTGACAAAGATATCACCCTCGAGTTGAGCGAACCTGCCATGTTCTGCCCTGCCCTCAAAGAAGACAATCCGCGTCGGATATACACTCCGTTGATGCAGGCGATTCCTCGAAATGCACAAACAATGATCTAGGCTAGAAATAAGGTCGCAGTTTATCAAGACACAGGCTCTTCCACGTTAGGAATATTTGAGACCAAACCTACAAGCGGACTCGTGCTGCAAGAGTGAAAGCTTGTCTAAACTCCCAGGAATTTTGAGGGCTTTACTTCAGCGGACCTACGTGAAACAACAGGAATGCTCATTTTTATAGAACTTCGAAAACTGATATTCAGACCGCACAAAAATTTTTGAACGTCCGAGTACGGCCGTACGGGTGAGAAATAGACGCATGGAGCGACTGGGAAGGTGTGTTGGGTCACCTGGAAAACGAACATACAATAATGCGCAAGTCAAAATATCCTTTGTAACTCCAGGAATATTCAACTATTTCACTCCCTATGCACAGAGCAAAGTATTTGCACTCACACACACAAAAGACTTTATCAATAGATGAAAAGACATTGTATCTTAGGGATTATTCGAGGAATTCTTGAGAAATAATCTCTAAGATTTCATAAAATCTCCTCGGTGCAGCATGAACGCGTGCCACTGCAATGATCAGGTAGTTCAATGAACCTAAGTTCGCTACGTCGAAGGCCACAGCGGGCTGACAATGCACGGCCTGCATATCCGACGTGTCACGCACGAATATTGGGTCATAAAGCACCATGGTAAAATGACACAGTCCAACCCCAGCAGGACCAACTCATTTAGTAAATGAATGAAATGTTGCGCAGAAAGTCGTTCATAGTTCATGCGCTTGCTTGTATATTCGGGCAAGCTTTGACGGAAACAAAGCGGATTTAAAATTTAACGTTTATATCTGATGTCTTTCAGGAACGACAACTGGTATCCTTGCAAGGTTACCACGCACGACTTCTCCCGCCGAGCGAAGTACGCCAACCATCAGAACGTGTAAGAAGTCTCTTCCAACCACGCCGTTTGAATGATGCCATCTAAAATTGTAATGATCAAATAAACGGATTAACATAAAAAATATATATAGTGCATCTTGACGAAGGTCCCTCAATTCAGAATGGGATTTTCACTCATCACACGTCAAATGGCGCTCAACATTTGCAATTTTGAACGAACAGAACTTAAAATAAATAGCGACAGTCGAGGATCCCTAGCACACTACGCCTGTGTACACACCAGAAGCTTACATTAGAAGTCATATTACGACTACGCTATGACGCTTCCAATTGAGGACAACAGGCCGCATCCTTATTCAATTGAAGCGAAAGCAAGTCAGTGATTTCACAATTTGGCGATAAGTAATTTAGTCATTGCGAATGTCCTGAACAAAGAGCGAAAACATCGCGTCCTGGTTCTGGTCCATTGAATTTTACGGAGTCCGTGCAAACTTGAGAGCTTCATCGTACCGAGCAACTTGTTTCCTAAAGTTCTCAGGCGGCCTTCATTCATTATACAGGAAATAAATGAAAACCTCAAATAAACTAAACTTTGGAACGTATGATCTGAAGATGAATAAATTCTGGAGAAAAAATACGCGGCGCTTACAGCAATCCAAGTTGAGTAGAAATTGAAACATTTCCTTCAATAAATACTTGCATCACAACACCAACAGCCCGTAGCATCATTTGATCAGTAACATGCGAATGCTCTTTAGATACCACGGAGTCAGGAGCAGAAAGCTATTTAATGTGCACAACTGCTGTCGCACACATCGAGTCCGAGGGGCACCAAAAAGCCGTAAAGAGCGATTGAAGAAAGACCGCACCACTGGCGGCAATTGAAGGAGTAGACCTTGCACAGTTGTGAGAACCATTGAAGGAGTAGACCTTGCACAGTTGTGAGAACCATTGAAGGAGTAGACCTCGCACAGTTGTGAGAACCATTGAAGGAGTAGACCTCGCACAGTTGTGAGAACCATTGAAGGAGTAGACCTCGCACAGTTGTGAGAACCATTGAAGGAGTAGACCTCGCACAGTTGTGAGAACCATTGAAGGAGTAGACCNAGAACCATTAAAGGAAGACTCGCACAGTTGTGAGAACCATTAAAGGAAGACTCACACTTGTGATGCTCAATGATGCGTTCGGCCAAGAAGAGGCAAAACATATCTGGGCCTCCTGCATCGTTAGGCTCAAGGCCGTGGTGGCCTACGCAACCCAGATCAATGGCTAGCACGTCGGACTGCCCTTCACTTCCCACCGAACTTGCTTAGTTACTGACACGATCCCTAGTGCTATGTAGTTCCCCTGCATCAGCCATAACCTCGTTGAGCAGAACTAAATTCGAGTGAAGCATGTACATAGCACACGGGAAATTTCATTTCAAGCCCGAATTCCCTCTATTAAATGGTTTCTTTCAGCGCTTCTTAAACGAATCGTTTTGCTTAATACGACACATTAAATCGATTTTTTTTTCTCGACAGCGAATTTCTTCGTTGCGACTACAGGCGAGTGCTTCAGCATTAACATGGCTCGATTCCAATCATTATCCCACAGCAAAACGCTGCATTTGTGGATTAAAGCGAACATTAAAAGTAAACTTATGCTCGTAAACTTAAAAACACCAAAAGGACACTAATCTTTTCAGCAGGAAATAGAATCCCTTCACCAAACCTAACCAATATCAATACTGACACGTTCTCTGCGTTTGGTTGTTCCATAGTCACCATAGGCCGTTCTACAGTTAGTTTCTTCCATAGTTAGGTTATTCTATAGAGAGCGCCCAATTGAAGTGTGGGAGGCTTCCGTGTTTTGAAGTTAGAGTTTCATGGTTTCAGTTATTTTTTTAATCATTCAAATGAGGGCTTTCTTTACGCGCAAGTAAGATGCGAGTACAACTCAACGGAGAGATGAGTTGTTTCTTTACTTCACCCGTGACCCAATACGCGGGGAACAGGTTAAGAAGATTATGGTCGATTTAAAAGTTAAAACACTAGTAGTATTATCTGTACCTTCACGCTGCACATAAACCTAGAAAACATCGGAGTGGAGGATAAACAATATCCTGGTAGAGAATAAAGGCGAGGTTTATATAGATGCTAACCACCGGGGACCTTGGAAGAAAAAACGTCGTTAACACAGTACGCAACGCTACCGAACATCTGTTCTAGGAACACGCCCGCGCCAATTGATATAGCAGTTCCAAAACTGACTTTACAAAATAAGGCACATTCTTAACAAGATCAGTGCCGCTAGGAATTTTCTTTTCATAGGCTGCAGCTAGTTTTTCGTACCAAGAAAAATACAGAGAAGTCGCAAAAATAATTTAGTTGATGTAGAGCTAAAGCGTGCAAGTAAGTTGACGGTAACTGATTGCAATAGCAGTACGCTTAGAACAGCACTCAGAGGGTTTGTCTAAATTTTCCTACACAAAATTAGCTCGTCTTGCAGGTTAGATGAAAGGGACGAGTGCACTACAATTCTACAAGTAAAGAAATAACAGAAGTTGAAGTACTCGTACAGTCAAACCGCTCTACAGTCGTCGCCCGCACAGAGCAAACCGCTCTACAGTCGTCGCCCGCACAGAACTCCAAATCGGTTCCAGCGAACAACCGCTCTATAGTCGTTCTCCGCATAGAACAGCATCACTAGAGCAAGCATCAAATAGCACGGAAAATAGTTGTAGCACAAAAAGCAAATAGAGCCGAGTTATAAGCAAATAGGATAAAGCGGTGTTTTTCAAAACAGATCTATGCGGGGGATCGATCACCAGTATTCCCTGACGTCAGAGGAGGCGCGTATTGACGCGCTGGCTTGCCTCGAGACCCTCAAGATCGGGTGGGCAAAGTGCGAATAAGTGATGCCGATAGCAGGCCCTAAATATTGCGCTAACGTAAGTAGGCCACATAGCGTTCGGTTTTCCCCGTTTACTTTACTTAAATTTAAGAAAGTCAAATACCGTTCATATTAACCGAGAAATTGGTTAATGTAATTAACCGCTTTTTTGTGAATGCCTGTCATTCATCGATACAGGAACACGTCCGCATGACTGACATAAAGCGAGTTCGCTTAATTCTAAAACAAAAAACACGTCGACCAGGACTGACAATGGCCCAAAACCATCGGTCGGGCAGGCAACACCAGCAGCTCGCGACAAGCGTTGCCGACACGCCAGTTTCCACACACAGCAAAAAAGGTAGCACGTACGTTCCCAGTCCATTGTTGTTCGTTAATTCCAGACTCGCTGGAACGCGGTGTTCAAATAAATTCATTCAAGACTTGCAGACACGGCCGAAACTTCAGAGCGTTCGATAACAGTTACACTTTGTTAAGAAAATTAGAGACGCCCAGGATCCGTCTCGTATGGAATATAATTAGAAACATCAATTGAGCGAATGATAGGGTAAAAATCTATTTAGTAAGTAAATAAACAGTTGCAGTTACCAATTATATACATGATAACAGCTCCAATGTGAAACATGAATTTGGGTCATGGCAATGGGGAGCTATTTGCTAACTCCAGTTTTTGCAAAGCAATAGAAAATACTAATTAGTCCTGCGAAACTGATTTTTGTATTATACTTGCATTATATTTATTACCGTGCTGACGTTATAAAGAGAAAAGGCAAGCTTGACTCGACAACTATAGTAAAGTTCTAGCATTAATTTCACTTCTTTTTACCCCGTTCAATTACGGAGAAATTAATTAGGGCTGTAACCCGGTAACAAGACGAGAGTGACGTGTCACGCAGTGTTATCTGGAGTTGTGGTTAGTGTGCAAGTCTCGTTTAGAGGAGAGAGACACATCAGCCATAGTTAAGTACACGAGAACGCTTCAAAATACTTGGTTACTTTCCGGTACTACTTGAAATGACGGTGGCTGCAAAATCCCGCACAATAATAATTTATAGACACGAAAAAAATGTCGGTTGTTACAATATCACGTACAATAATAATTTTCCGGCATAAAATAAAATGACGGTGGCTGCGAAATCCCGTACAATAATAATTTACAGACACGAAAAGAAATGACGATTGCTACAAAAATCACGTACAATAATGATTTACAGACACGAAAAGAAATGACGGTTACTACAATATCACGTACAGTAATAATTTTCCGGCATAAAATAAAATGACGGTGGCTGCGAAATCACGTACAATAAGATCAGCTCCGGGTACGAGCATAGCGAACACACTAGAGCACAAATACTCGGTTCTTTATAGTCTACACTTCACGGTGCTGTCTCCTCGCTCTCTTTGGATAGAGAGGTGTACGCTAGCTGGTAGTTCAACCCAAGTCACCGCAGCTAAATTTGTCTCACGAAGTTCAGGTTTACTTCTAAATAAGTGGCTAACTCGGGCGGACATGATCAACATACCCTTATGTTCTAGGAAGAATCTCGGGCATGTCGCTGAGAAGCAAGAAGTATAGGTAAGGGTTACACCCACTTACTAGATAGTCGATCTGAATAGAGGAAAGGATGGTTCAAATATATAGACTAGGGATATGGGTTCTGACGATAAATTTCCGCTGTTTGATTGACTAAAAAGTTGCAGGAGAAATTAATCAAATAGAAGCAACGACAAGTGACAAATTTCCACTTGCTACAAATACATCACCTAGCAGCAAATCCGTATGCGATAAATAATCGCTAGCTCGACACAAAACATTGGCCCCCAGCCATACAATAAATAGTGAGACAAATCGTTTACATGAAACGTTGACCATCAAAATCCCTGAAAAGTTCTTTATAATACTACTCAGCCACTGATATTTGAGAGCGTTGTTCTCCAAAGGAAAATATGCGCCAAAATTTATACAGTTTCGAGTTCAATAGTTTCACTGTTGTGTCCTCGTAGACTAAGCTGAGCCCATAAGCATCCCAAGTCAACATCTGGAAATAAATTGTTTAAAATTTACTGAAGTGCGTAAGGCTTGACTAGCTTGTAAAGCTCTATTTTCCAGGAAGTCTTTAAAAAATGAGTAATTTTTTTCAAATACCCTGTATAGTGTCGGAAAAATTGGTAGGTAAACATGCCTTATTAATCGGGAGGCGACCAGCGCTAGCTAGAGACGTAGCCGTGATACGATGCTTCGGTAGGACGCCAACAAACAGCGACGCTGAGTCAACTTACTAACCCGCGTCAAGCCTGAGGAACTTGGAAGTGGAGAGCAAATAATTATATGTAGCTAGGTTGCGAATCTGTTAGTTGGGGGTCTGTTAGTTTATGCACAAGCGTACTACTTCAAACATCATGCAAATAAATGATAATCAGAAATGGACGAAGTTACCATCTTCCAATTATAATTGGATTTTGTGTGCGTATAAAAATTAAGACGAAAAATTTCAATAGTACACTACTGAGGTGCCTCTAGGCTAGAGGCTATGGATTAATTAATCACATACGCCATTGTATCAAATACATTTCGCCATTGAGAAAACACACATAGCTTGAATTCCTTCGGCAATATGCGTTACAATGTTTAAAAAATTATTGTTAGTCGACATCCAACACCCATGAAAATACTTCGGGTAAAGTTTCAACATGACAAACCTGGCTCGAGAATTCGCAAGCGTACCTCATCGTCCGCAAAAAAATAAGGTACAGGCGGACATTAGAATCACCATGTCTCCAACTCAATCCGCGCCATTTACCTCAAATTTCAAACGCTACAGCAGTAGGCTATTGACACTGGGAGGGTGGAGGGGGTTTTGTTAAGCAAAAGACAAAATTCCAGCACCCACAACAAAATATGTTTGAAAAGAGCATCGACTTGAGATGGGGAGCACTCACCAACATACCAGGTGCTTTGGTTAGAGGCTAAGCTGGTGTAGCTGGCCATGAGCGGGTCGTGCCGGCCCCGGAGGTGTGCCATGACCGTGCCGTAATGCCGCTCCACGTAACACTTGCCTTCAGGGTCCGCGTCTGCGCTGAGCCGGGAGCCGGGAACATCGCTGCTGCCACTCAACGAGCGTTTCCTCAAACTGACATCGACGTTACTGCCCGACGGACAGGAGTATAGTCGCCTCCATCGTTTCAACTTGGCCCGCTCAATGGACGCAGAAACTTCAGCGTTCGTGGGCTTCCTGTCCGCAGGTCTGGGAGTACGTCCCTCGCTGGCATTCTCAGCCTCGAAATCCGGCCGATGGCGTTCTTGACGGCTTCGATTGTTCGAATTTTTACCACGGTCGTTATTTCCTTCGAAACGCTCGCCAAGCTCGTCAGTATCGTGAGTGTCCGAAGACGACGTCGCGCACTGGAGACCAGCATTTTCAAGCTCATAGTCGATTGATTCAAATGTCGAGTCGAATGAACTGTCAATGCTAGTATCTTCTTCTTCGGCCATTGGAACTTCTTCGAATTCCAAATTTGCGTAATTATGCCTGTCATATCCGTTACCCGTTTGGTAGCTTTGCTTAGCTGCATTCACACAATTCTCAATACTCTGGTCAACCTTCTGCACCCAGCCTTCGTTGCCATTTTTCTGCAAAGATTCGTCATGAGAAAGCGTTTCCGTAGCTCGCTCAGTTCGAAGGGCGGTGGTGCGTTCAGACGTTTGGCCTGACAACGCTAGCGCGTCACCGTTTCCTAAATTAAGAGAACTCCCATTCGGGTCGTGCGCTAAACACTTATCACCGTGGGAGGAGAAAACTGTGTCACCATGAACACCGCGATCATCGTTGGCAAGGGAAGAAAGCTCACGCGGAGAACAGGCGTCGTCTTCTTCTCCGACATCATCATAACGAACGTAGTGCGTCGGAAGTTCCGCGCCACTTTCACTAGACTCCAAAGTAAGGTGGCAGCGAGTGGAAACTGAACGTTTCGCCGACTCCAGGACATCCATGGGTCGGCTTTCCAAGTTACGGATAGTCTCAGATTGACCTTGGTGATTGAGTACGGGCATAGACTGATACAAGGGCAAGGTAGTCTTTAAGTGCGAGTGTTGGTAGTCCAGACCGCTGGATTGGGAACCTGTGATGTTAAGCAATGACTGGATAGCTTCCGCCAAGTTCGGATCCATATTTTCGTCCGCGTAGAGAGAACGTTTGTTCTCTACGCCGTGAATCAATTCACGGCATCCACGACCTACGTCACTCTCTGTCGCATACATGTTGGCTCAAATATGTTCACTTACACTCAATGTGATTCTGTCGTATCACAAGATATTCTGCACGCACGTTGATTCACTGTTTTCAATGTAGAACTTACATGAGGCCAGGACCATTCATATTTCAGTCAAAGTCACTTTACGCCACTTAACTTCATTATTCAACTTCATTGAATTGCAAAGTAACTGACAGAACTTCTTACAAGTCAAAATTCGAAACGTTTTCAAAAATCAAGCCGTATGCGAAGGCTTATCCAATAAGTGGCCGCTCCACAAATCCATAATATCACTAAAACCTAAGTTCGTCCTTGGAACGATGAAGCACTACGCTTAAGCCTATGAAAATTTGCAAAAAAAATATATTATAGCAGTCAGATAGCGCAATGACGACAATTTGTAACAAGCAGTAAATTTCTTACCAACTTTAATTTCTCACAAACTAAGCCCGCTCAACTAAGCGATTCATTCCCTCGATGTTTTTAACCTCTTCCCGGACAGTTTACTCCTGAAAACGCCTAGTTTTAAGAAGACCACGTTTCCTCTAGATACACGAGTACACTCAGAAAATGTTGGTTTGAATCAAGAGAGGTCAAGGAAGGACGAGTCAATATTTATTTTCCTTTGAAATCGAACATTTGACAAGTGTACGAGGACAAAGTTGAAAAATTCGAGTTGGGTAAAACCGAGTTTAACTCATCGTAGCCGGGGAAGCGGCTGACACGCAATAAACAAAACCTGACCTACAAAGTTGCAATAATGACTGTGTAGATCACTTGTCCAGTTCAGGAATGGCCCGTTCAACACTGGCTCAACAGAGGGGAGCCAATTACCGCGTTGACTCAAAACTGCACCAACGATGCGACCCCTAAGGATCACGAGTCGGTCAGGAACCTCATTAGCTGCGAGAGCCTTGTAATTCACAACATAAAATGCACAAGTGAGAGTCCTATGAAATTTGTTCAACACTATATACAACTAAATACGAGCATTTTTAACGAAAAATGCGAGGTAAAACGGATCTTCGAGCCAACACTCAGAGCCATGCATACGTTCCGATCCCTTTGTTAGATTCACAATTAGATGCATAATGAATAAATTTCCAACCAGTGCGCTATGTCCACTCACACTTCTACTGAAAATGTATGACTTAGTGGCCAGGAAACGTTTACAAGAGGAACAAACAACAATTTGACAGACATACACAGGAAGCGACCTCCTTTCCTAATAACATTTGATAGGTGGACACCTCGACTAAAGTCTAGTATGAGAGTCTAGTAGGAAATACTCCGATGCTGCAAGACGCACCGAGTTATGTGGTAGGGGTGATGTCACGATGTCAACAACACAACGTAAAACTTCGACTGTTGATATAATGACATGTACTAAATAGGTTCTCGGCTAAAGTATCACCCACTACAATAACCACAAGAGGGATTGAGAAACGTTGCGTACGCGACGTTTCTCTACGTTAGGAAGAATGACTCTCATTCACAACGTTAGGAAGAATGTCACAACGTTAGGAAGAATGACTCATTCCCTTTTATTTACATGTGGAGAATAATTAAATTTAACTTTTAACCCTTCGCTGTTTAAATGATTTTATGAACTTACATTCTTCGACATAATACACAATTTCTTTTTCAAGCAAAATAATGCCCTTGTAAATTAGGTCGTAACAAACCAAACCAGAGGAAAGAGACAATATTTCCTGTTGTTAGGCTGCAATTATTGTTGAAACCAATAAGTAGCACAGGCAGAAGTAATTACATTGAGCGTACCGTCGTCGGGACGTGGGGTAGTCAAGAGTTGGGATAATCATTCCAACGCTGGCGCGATCGTCATCACGTCAAAACGAACCATTAGCACATTCGAACTTAAACCAGGTTAACTTTAGACGAAAAAACCATGTGATGAGCTAGACGAACGAGTGCACAGGCTCCAAGGCATGCGTTATTAAATATGTTGAGTTTATCAACTAAATATGGTGACTCCGACCGCGCTCCGATATCTTCACATGCCTGCTTTACTCCTACTTTAAACTAAGACTCGACAGTTTGTTCGCGACGTACAGGGGAACAAAATGATACCAACGCCACAGCTATCTTCGAGTGAAATAAAACCTGAAGCATGAATAGCATACAAGGGAACAATGCATAGAGAATGAAGATTATATGCTTGATAAAGAATCAACGGGGTTAAGGTCTCGATCTAACCTCGTTTATCGTTCGAAACCTCAAATGATAAGTCCATGAAAGCCAGAAGATAAATGTCAGTATCTCGAACTAAATGGATATTGTCTAAATCTTTGACAGTGCAAAACCATAAGTATAATCCTGACTCGCTGAAAGAGTGCCCGAATGAATCGCACCTTAAAATTCACATCAGCAAGCAGAGGGAGGTGCACCTTAAATTCGACGTTAAAGATCTAACAACGTTGGACTAGCCAAGTCTCCTTTAAGCTCTAAATTAATTTCTCGCAGTAAACTAACCTTTTCTTTGCTTTTGTGTTTGAATCTTGAAACAAAACATGAATGAGGTAACCTATGACAGGTGCTTTAATCACCCCTGTCGTTACTATACGTTAAGGATAAATTTAAAAACAAAGTAATAAAAAATTTAAATGTAATTCACCCTTTAGTCACACCATGGCGTCAGCCCTTTACCGACTAAATTTTTACGGTATGGCTGTATTTAAGATATTTCTTTAAATTGGCTCTTAACGTCTGTGAGCAATCAGACTGCATTCGACTCGCTACGAAACGCTAGCAGAAGCAGGATCCTTACGGAAGCGGATTTTGAAATCCGTACGAACAGTCAAGGGCTCGAGTTTTTCCAACCCAAAACAGAATGATGCGTTCACAACGGCGATCCTCGTGATACGACGTACTTTATTTAGCACAATTTCATGCTTTCAAAGTTTTAGCTTCCAGGTATTCGAAATGGGTGCTTTTGCGTCAAGAGCACACGTTTCGAATGGAACTAAAAAATTTTAATACAAATGAAAGAGTGCTAAAAAAAGTCCGATCTCGAGGATCACCTTTTCTGTTATTGCTACACTTCACAGTGAGATGACTATAACCATTCATTCGGCCCATCTATACGAAAGAGATGCCGAGCGAATAAAGCCTAGTATTTGCTTTTGGCTGAAAAAGGATATACAGCCTGGCGTACATGGAGTAACGAGCTTCAATATTGTACCGCCTTTGAAATTCAGTTTCGAATATATTGCTACAACACCTACTAGGTTACAAATTCAAAAGTTCCCACAATTTCCAAAAGAAAACACTGATGCTCGGAAAGAAATACACCTTGGCCACAAAGCGTGTGACCCGAACAAACACACCCGTGTGCAGCGGGTGTGTTTGTTCACCCACAGACAGACACGTAAAAATACGCGTGCGGTGCACACACACTGGCGACATGCGCTGTCACATCACCTAGCAAGTGAAAATTTACCCACCCACACCCACGTTCACCCGAATAGGACTAATTAATTCGTTCGGATCAGATTGATTTCGTGAAAGCAGTTGTTCATATTTGATGCCCTTGTATTCACCACATTCACCCCAGTTTTGACCCAGTTTCAAGACTAACTCTGAAGTCCACAACTGTTGATAGGGGTCGTCATAAGATTTAAGTTAACGACCACACATTTCTAAGATCTAAGAATCGGTTGCACTGGGCAAATTCGTGAACTACGTAACCACCAAGACCACCTAGAGAATATTTACCACACCTACGACTTCAAGAAATGTATACACATACTTCTCACGTGTTAAAAAAACGCGTCAACGAGACAGAAGCACAAATATGAATCTTTAATGTGTAAAATTGGCCTCTGTGAGATAACGCGACGTGAAGACTGTCTGTAAAGCAATTGAAGTGTTCATTTTTTTACAGGGTTACTGCTTATCACTCATCTCCTAATCCCATCACTGATGCTCTGCATTCCAAAGAAGCACACGATCAATTTCTCACTTCGCATGCACCGAGTTCGGGCTGGTAGCGGTAAGAGAAAAGACCATTCGGTATGGACTGTAAAGAACGGGAGATTCATGCAACAGGTGTGTTACCACACAGGATCCCCTCCGCATAAAAGCTGGAAGTTAGGAATGAAGAGGAAGAGAAAACAAAGAAGGTATAGCGATAAAAGTGAGATATTTCAAAAAGAAAGTGGGTACGAAAGATAAGTCCCGAAAGCCTTACAGCTGAGGTGAACTAACAGTGGTCGTGACAACAGTGCTGAAAGCATAATATAGACAAACCTAGCGAAACACTATAAGCACTTACAGTTTGGCAAATCGAACTACCAAAATTTCGTACCTAAAACTAGCTGTACCCTTATGAAACGGGGTCACTATGAGACGAGTCTTTCAGGGAAAACAGTTGACAGACAAAGTGGAAATTTCACATTACTTCAAGCATAACATAAAAATATAGTAGCAGGTAAAATTCAGGTAGTTTTTCGTTAACGTGCAGAACAGAATTCCCACGCAATACTATAGAAGTAAAGAGTGAATGTGCGATTTTTTTCGGAACCTCAATCCTTCGTTGAGCAGTATTGTAAAATAAAGCTCAAAATCATTTTCGGATTAGCACAACATTTCAATTAATATTAACGTGATCCCCTCGAACGTGGGTTCACAAGTCAAGAGGAGCTTTTAAGACAGCACGCCACCTTTCCTCAACACGTCTAGCATGACACTGAGCCTTAACAGGGTCCCGGGACCACACAGGGCACCCGCCACACCTCGCCAATCGCACAAGCAGGTGCACAAACGAGCTTCCGAAAAACAACGGAATTTAATTCCTTCCCGAGTACGTTTTCGCCTAAAAACGTACAATTTTAAGACGATTTAGTTTGCTCGAGGTCTACGAGTATACTCGGGAATGATCGGTCTGTTCAGAGACAGATAACGGAAGGATGAGTAAACACGAGTCAAGGTTTTTGTTTTCATTTTCAAATGAACGTTAGAAGTTTCCTCAAAGAAGTTAAAAATTCGAGTTGGAAAAAAACAAGTTGACTCGTCTTTGCAAGAGTAGGGAATAATGCTGAAGACCGTCGAAAACCAAATTAAAATTTATCAGATTCGCTTTATCTTTGGATTAGACAATTAATAAAATGAATGATAACATTCGATTAGATTACGAGTAATGTTAGTCAACATCTACCACCCACTGCCCTGTACTGACACTCCAACACCGCCACGTAATGTTCTCATGGCGGACAATTCTTTTGACTCCTTCGAACTTGATAAACCAGAGACACTAATTTGTCGAGCGTTATGCATGTAAACTGTCAATGTGGGGGCAAGCATCGACAAGGAACAACGCAACTGCATAAGGGCTGCGTACCGATAGATGGAACCCCCGCGGATAAAAAGAAACATAGGGCAAATCGAGGTACCTACGATGCCAAGAAATATCCATTCTCTGAAATCCTCGTTCATGCAAAATGTTGAAAAATTTAGTCGTCAACAGTGCGTGAAATCTTTCACGGTCCCCAAAGATCGTTAGTTTGAAACAAAGTATAAATTACGAGCACCTCAGCAAAATTTGGGCGACAAAAGTCAACCCAGGAGACTACCGTACGTTTAATGAATGCATTTAAACAACTTCTTTTCAAGTATTGCACACACATTTCAAGTATTGCACACACATTTATTGCAAAATTTCTTTCGATTTTTGCTTGGTGCCACTTTCAACAAGCCAATTTCTTAAAGAAAGAAGCCGATCGTGATTCACGTCCATTCCGACGAAAAGCAACGTAATGAGATGATATCTCACAACGTAACGAGAGAAGCACGAAGCATACTGACAGAAACAGACCGTACCGAGACGCACAGAGGAAGTTGAGAGCGCCTTCTGATAACATACGAGTAATCTAACGACCGTTGTAAGTTCTTCACTCACAGGCACGGCAATCTTATCTCCGTCAACTTTCATACAAACGCTGCTACGGCGCACGGACAAACTGCATTGAGTGAATAATTAACTCCAAGCTCTTAAAAAAACGATTTATACACTGAAAATGTCTTAAACGGCCATCGACGAGATCAAGAACTGCTCACACATATAAGGAATTTGACCAGAAAATACACATTTGGGAGCAATAATTTGTGGTTCAATGACTAACTTTCAGCAAGAAGAAATGTCCCGACCCCGGCACACGGTTGTGCTGGTCCACAAAATCAGCTGATTTGTTTCACCAAGCTCGTGTTCACGAAGAATTGAACAGCATCAGAGCGAACAGTGTGACTCATTCACAAATTCTCTGTAATCGAAAATAAAATACAACGGCAAATATAAATTCTGATCTGTAATGATAAGGTGACACTATCAGCCAGCGTTGTTCGTGTGACTAGTAGCGAGGCCTACCATAGTCTCTAACTCTCTCCCAGTGAAAGACTACAGTAAGACAAAAGAATGAAAGCCTTCAAGCGATAATTTACACAGTGCTGTTTAAAAGTGTTTTGTCTAACAAGTATAGAAGGAATCAAATTTGTTTGATCTGAGTCGTTTATGTTTGATTGAGGTGAATCTAACATCATTCGCACACAGATAAGGGCGGTCGAGCAGCAGACTCTATGAGAGTGGACCGGAGTTGAAACAGAGGCCAATTAGAGCCAGTTAGAGCGTCAGTTTTTGCCTCGGCGTGACGCGAGGGTCGTAATTACAGCGACGCGTTGTTGGTGGTTCACAGGGTCGTCGCATCAACGTGGCATGCGTCTCGCGCGTGGGTGTGGTGACGCGATGCTGAATACGAGGTGTGGCCGTGCGAGGGATTTGAACACGATATTAATGAACACGATATTAATGAACATGATTATTAATGATGAGTAATGTTAGCGCCGCTGTCAAATTTCAAACTACTCTGAAAACGCGACGTGAAAAATAGGCTGTGCACGAATATCGAATTGCCAAGGCAAGCCGAAATTGAGACCACAGAGTAAGAGACGGCGTGAGAAAATTCGAAGTATCGTCCCTCGACTGCGTGACGCACCTGGGTAGACGGCGTCCAAAGTCACAGGTACAGTGCCGGAAGCGCGAACCCAAGCAAACATTGGCGTAAATATCAACATGCGTTCGTGAACAGCACCATAATGTTGATAGCTCGTCTTTACTTTACCTGCACACGTGTGGGCGAATAACAAACGCATATCTTGGACGAACTATGTATACAGGGTGACGCAAAAAAAAGAAACCCAATTGACTGTAAGCCAACATTTATCTAGGATTTGTATCATGAATACCAAAATTTTTTCCAAAATCTAAATATTACTATTACTATAAAAATGTTGGTATTCATGATACAAATCCTAGATAAATGTTGGCTTACAGTCAATTGGGTTTCCTGTTTTTGCGTCACCCAGTATATTGTTTAGGTAGGTTACGACGGTGACAACTGGGTGAATAATACGTCACTGACGTTACGAAGGTGACAACTGGGTGAATAATACGTCACTGACGTTACGACGGTGACAACTGTGTGAATAATACGTCACTGACCTTGAAATCGTGCAGCATTTTCGAATGCGTTAAGGAGTTTTCATTTGTTGTCTTGGTCGTGGATTTGAGCATTTATTACAGTACATTAAAAGAACTGAATGAATAAATTCAATTTTTTATACACTAAATTTCTTAAATTAAATGACGTTAATAGGAAACTGTCCAATTATTTAAAGAGTACAATGTACAAGATAGTGAACAACGGTTCCCATTTTCATAGCTATAAATTTAAACTAAAAGAGTTCTTTCTTTACATGACTTTCCATATACCTATGTGATTTGTTCATAAAAAACTAGATGACTCGTTGGTTCAAATAAAATTTATCAAAATCAAACCTTATCCAGAAATATATCCTATGCAGTCAAGTCGGTATCCACAATACAGAATTAAACGAAGAGTATAAATTTCGAATATCTCAGAGCCAACAGACAAACGATTCTGCCGTCTTTTTTCATTCACGTATACACTTTACTAACTGGCCCGACTTAAATTCCTTTCATTTACATACCATAAGTATATATTTTCTCTTCTGTGCACGGTTTCAAGCAAGCAAGCAAAACGACCAGAATTTTAGTATTATACTAGATTGATAGATAAATTACAAATGGAATAACTAATAGAATAGTACAAATATGTTATACATAAATATGTATAAAGAAATGAAAACATAGTTGGGCAAATACAAAAACATGCAATTTCAATGACTAATCCCCCTGAAACTTTAATCAAGAATTACAAATAAAAAATTAAAACCCATTACACCGTTACAGGCATGAAATTCTTTCCAAACATAGAAGCATAATGTTGTATCACCAACTATCACAGCAAACATCAGCCGGGTGATGTGCCCAGGTGGGGACATGAACTCATCCAATATCTTGAGCCAAATGTAGGCATTCTTTGTTAATAGCAAGGTTATCAAATATCAAAACATGAGCTCACAAATCCTGAAAAATTACTATGAACAGTTAATTGTAGGTCTTTATGCCTCCAATGAGCAACAAAGCTCCGTTACTTTCACTCGTTCCATACAGATGCTCCTGCAGCATACAGACAGAATGCATTGAGCAAATAACTTGAAGCACTTGGAAACAAATTGTGCCCCCTTGGCTTGGGCTCCATTACTAAAACATTTAGGAACATTTATTTACCACAAGTAATTTACATCAGATACAGGCTT
>VOMN01090018.1:0-36832 GCA_014899125.1 Orchestia grillus | reverse complement strand
CGAATCCAGATTTGAAATAAGCACACTCAAATTGATTATGGAAAGATCTTTCTCTTAATGCAACAAAATGAGTGTTCCCCAGTGTAATCTAACCATACTGCCTATCTCATGCCTTCTGAGGATTACTCCAGGAGCAACAGCAGGGAATAATCGAGGTGTAGCAGTCTCGTAACAGGACTGCAGACGGTTAGAGAACGCAGGCAACATTCAGGCAAGTTTTGTGCAGGATAAGGACGCAACATTCAGGCAAGCTTTGCGCAGGATACGGATGCAACATTCAAGCAAGAGCGGTGCAGGACACGGACGCAACATTCAGGCAAGCGCAGCGCAGGATACGGACGCAACATTCAGGCAAGCTTTGTGCAGGATACGGACGCAACATTCAGGTAAGCGCAGCGCAGGATACGCAGGCAACATTCAGGCAAGAACGGTGCAGGATACGGACGCAACATACAGGCAAGAGCGGTGCAGGATACGGACGCAACATTCGGGCAAGAGCGGTGCAGGATACGGACGTGACATTCAGGTAACAAATCACCGCCGCTCTACAGGATAAAGAAACCGTCCTTTAATGATAACACTTCGCATTTCGACTATCGCTGTCAAGACTCAACCACTACCGCTTCCGCCAATTAACGCAATCATCGCAGGGAAACTCAGGATTTAGTTTAAGTGGGAACCCAAGGGCGCGGACTTTAAAAGGACTCCGTTGACATGGTGTGGGCATCGTAAAGCGATAACTGGGAGGTGCGAGCGAATGAAAAAGCGTACGCGTTAGCCGGTGAGGTCAGCGGCAGCGCGCGGCAGGATCCCAAGAGGGTGAGCAAAAGGAAAATTGAATATAAAAATAGCCAGGAACTTAACCCACACCAGACTGGCGGTCTTAGCGCCTGTGAAAGTCGCCATTGAAGAGGCGCTGTCGTGTTCTACGGTAGCACGATGACGATCAACTGTCACTATTGCCTACTACCTTTCACGAGCAACTTTGGAATCGAGCATCTCCAAGGAATGTAAAATCACCTAGATGAAATAAAGGATGATTCCCTTCAGCACAGCATGTGGCGAGTGACGTCCATGGAGACGATAAAGAAAGGCGCCGCAATTGTCACAAAAAACTAATGTTGGTTACATATCGATGAGAAATCTGGAACGATTCGACCGCTTTGAAATGCGATTTCTAGAAGATGCCGCAATCCAGACGCATGGAAAACTCCGCAGGATACTATTAGCTGAACCGAAAACATTCATTTCACTGCGATGGGTGATTTGGTCAAGATTCTCTACCAACGATAACAATCGTTAGATCAAGAGATCCCGGCACTCCACACAGAGCATCAACAGCATCACCACAGAGCTCCTGGCTACGGAGAGCTAAGTCTGTACCAAGGCTAAATCCGATGTGGGTCTCTTACCACGAGACCCAGCGAACGTGGAGAGAATGAATTCGCAACCGGCAGCCGCCATTGCTTTGAGGGAGACGACTGTAGGAGTGAGGGACTGTGTGTGACTGCGTCAGTAGTTGTGCTGTTGTGAGGGTAAGGGGGAGGAGGGAGGGAGAGAGGGTGGACACTGACCGTGAGAGGTGTTCTCGAGCCTGAGGTGTGACCCGTGCAAGTCCTGCGTGTGATGCATAACGCACGTAAGTAGTCCTGCGTGTAGTGCATGACGCACGTAAGTAGGCCAGCGTGTAGGGCTTGACGCACGTAAGCAGTCCAGCGTGTAGTGCATGACGCACGTGAGTAGTCCAGCGTATAGTGCATGACGCACGTGAGTAGTCCAGCGTGTAGTACATGACGCACGTAAGTAGTCCAGCGTGTAGTGCATGACGCACGTAAGTAATCCAGCGTGTAGTGCATGTCACAGCACACGACGCATGACACAGCACGCAAGAAAAAAACAGTTCCTTGTATACAAGACGTAAGACGTTCGTCAGACCTCATTACGCGTTAATGTGCGTCTAGCGCCCGATGCTTGTGCTGCGTGCGTCATGTGCTGCATGCGCCATGTGTTGCGTGCGCCATTTGCTACACTGAGAAAACGAGGCGAATAATATCCGAATCCCTGAAGATAATAAGAGACATAATTCCCGCGACACTTCACGCCTGACGTCCCTCTACCAGAACTGATCAGTTTCCTCAACAGCCTGGAGCCTGCGATTGCCTCGATAGCCTGAGAAAGCGAGGCGCATTAGTCGCGCTAATGAGGAACTAAAGACTTCAGGTGCACCCCAATGGCTTGCTTTGTTTTCGCTGCCAGACTCGAGCACGGAGTGAATTTTTCATGTTACGTCATGGTATTTTGGTCCATAACCCTCCATGGAAGGCTGACATTCCAGAAGGACATTGGCAGCAATACAGTTAATGCGTAAATTCGCATTACTTCGTGCAGAACAAAGGTAAATCAGGATCATAGTACGCAAAATATAAACGACTCCTTACCCAGAAATTAGTTCATTTTTGTAATAAGTTGGTCCTAACAGAATTAAATATAATCTCGTTCATTTGGGCTTTGCCTATATACATGTATCTTACGTATTTCCCCGCACAAAATGAGAGGGCGTGGTCCTATGCAGTAGGTCCAGGATTCGATCTTAGTCTGAATGCTTCCCTTAGGGAAGAAAGATTGAATACAAATTTTCTAATAGGCGGCACACCAGTGTGGAACGGGCTAGGGTACCTGAACTCCTTCCGAGGAATCCAAGGTTCAAAAGCCTGAAGGCCTCCCAAAAGCGACAGGCACAGCAGGACACCGGATTAGTCGTCCGGACACTGGATTAGTCGTCCGGACACTGGATTTGTCGTCCGGACACTGGATTAGTCGTCCGGACACTGGATTAGTCGTCCGGACACTGGATTTGTCGTCCGGACACCGGATTAGTCGTCCCGACACTGGATTAGTCGGTGATGAAGGTACATTGAGATGAGAGATGGACATGAAATGTGGAATAGGAAATGAACGAAAAAGGAAAGTAATGAAAGAAGAAAGAGACAAAGTGATATGAGAGTGCGTAGGGGCAGCAGCACAGGAGATACCTACGATGTCGCTGGCAGGAAGCGACGGTTTCTCGTTCTCGGCCAGGCAGAGCGAGCAGAGGACAAAACGAAAAGCGCCACCTCACGACAGAGGCAGCCCAGCCTCCACACGGCACCGCCTCACGACAGAGGCAGNTCCATCCCAACATTTGGTCCATCCCAACATTTGGTCCATCCCAACATTTGGTCCATCCCAACATTTGGTCCATCCCAACATTTGGTCCATCCTAACATTTGATCCAACTCAATATTAGATTAGAAGATTAGAATATAAGTACGTTTGCAGCTCCCTTATCCATATAAAATGCGACGCTACGAAAGCGAAGTAAGAACAATTTACAATTGACTGTGGAGACCGAGGAATCTACGTACAGGGTGTGTTCCCACACAAGGTAGCCTAGGCATAGAAACTATAAGTGAAAAATGAAGAAGAAAAAAAGACAAAGAAAAAATAGCGAAGAAAGTATGGTTATTGAAAGAAGCCACGTGGGCCCGAAAGATGTAGGTCCCGAAGGCCTATCTATAGCTGAGGTAACCTAACAGTGCCCCCTGGGGTTTCCAGTCCCCATAGCATACAACAAACCTGACTATTACCTATGCTGACCCCTTTGAGGGGTACACCTCAACATTATAATTCAATATTTGGCTCATCTCTACTTTAGAATTCAACATATCGAGACAATGGTATCAACACTCCGTTCAGAAAGAGATACGTAGCTGAGGGCAAATTCAACATCGCGAGAACATACTAGTTATAGTAACAAGTCATTTGTTTCTCGCGCTCTAAGACCTTCTGCATGTCTCGCTCACGGAAAAAGAGCTAATTTCTTGTTAACGGTAATGTCAAAACAATATTTGTTCACCAAAAAAATAGCATGGTGAATTTTTCCTAATAAATATCGCAATCGATGATTTTTTCAAGAAAATGCAATGCAGGCAGTCCTTGACTTATGACTTGTGTGACTCACGACTGACCGACTTTGCGACTGTCTTGTCTAGACCAAGAAGCTGACACACTCACAAGCGGAGAGCTCGTCCAGCTGGAAGGAGAGGTGGCACCAAACAGTCGCGGGTCGACCACTACCTGTGGCCAAGTTCTCGCGAGAAGAGGCAATAAGAAGGTTTTCCATAAAGTAAATTGTGATAGCTTATTTTCTCAACGATAAGATCACCCTAGGCAATTTTTATCGATGTAAGATCATAATGGTTAATTCGTCTCAAGTAAAGGCCTGAATTGCCAATTTGTCTCCATACTATTTGCAGAAATGAAGCTGCTCCGAGAGAAGCAAGTGAATCCTACCCAGCCCTCGAGGACCACGAGTCACCAAAATTGGTGGCAGGGCAAGTACGAGTCACCAAAATTGGCGGCAGGGCAAGTACGAGTCACCAAAATTGGTGGCAGGGCAAGCCCCCCTCAGCTCACCACCATTAGGGTACTGAGTTCTAGTTCTGACCATAGCTCACCTTGTTTCAACATCATTCCAGACCGTGACGTCGTGGCACCTCAACACGCAGGGCAGCAGGCGCTCAGGCGAGCACTGTGCCACACATGGCACCAATTCCTTGTAACTTCAGTCGGCAGTAACTGCGAGATGAACTCAAACGCTGAAGTTCAAGCGAGGATCATAATTATCAGCGCGGTCAACACTTCGAGCCGCAGACACAAGAGAGCGAAGCCTTTATCTAAAAAAAGAAGGAATACCGTGGAGAGCAGACACCGTGGGTCGTGAACAGGTCTCACGACCAAGCCTCCCACACCACACGGTAATTTATCGTGCACATTCAGTGTATCTCTCAGGTATGACACGCGTGAAAACTCAACGGATTCTTGTGTACACCACTCGGACAACGCGAGTCGTCTACATTCGAGAAGGCGGCGCAATGCGTGTGTCACTCCGACGCTTGGGATCACAACACACAACCACGCACCAAGTCTAGCTCCCGCAGCGACGCACTCCCCTTCCTGACGACGACTCGACTGGCACTGATCGCGAACACTTCAGGCTGCTGCAGAAGGCATTCATTCTTCATCCAGCGACTGGAGTCGTATTCCAGAGCCACCACGTCAAAAACACGTGCACCAAGTTTGGCACTAGGTGAAGCGTGATGTCCATCACCGCAGGGCAGATCACCCTTGGGCACAGCGAGGTGCTGTGAGGCAGCAGAATACAAACTTCGAGATGGGGACGACTCGGCTCTAAGTGCCAGAGCGAGTGCGAACTGTCGACCGGAATTTATGCCACCGTAAAAACACGATGATAATTAAATGGAATATATTCCCTTATCGATGAATCATATCGAATGCCCTCATTAGCATAAAAAATTCTCAACGCAACCCATTTCATGGTATATTAAATTACCTTAAGTGCCGTAAGGTTAAGGAGACACCATTTAATGGCAAAGGGAAACCCTGTTTAAGGGCAAGGAAAACCCTGTTTAAGGGCAAGGAAAACCCTGTTCAAGAGCAAGGAAAACCCTGTTCAAGAGCAAGGAAAACCCTGTTTAAGAGCAAGGAAAACCCTGTTTAAGAGCAAGGAAAACCCTGTTCAAGTGTGCTATTAAGCTCCGCTTAATTGCTACCCGTAGTTCGTCCCTCTGACGCACACGTGCGTCTTCTTGACTATGCTACAGGTGCTTCCACTTCGCAAAACCCCTACGGTAAGAAAAGTTGCAATTCCAATGCCTTCTTACAAAAACAAATGTGATAGCAGGGAACGACAAAACTCGCTTGCATGGAGACAGCAAATGAGTTAAAGGGCAAAGTTAAGAAGTGATTCAACTGCAGGTGCCGTCGCTGCGTTTGCAGGTGCACCAGCACCACACTAGGCACCTGAGCCTTCAATTCATTCACCCGTTGTTGCACGCCGTCCTGTTACCCGAGCACCTGATGGTAACAATGCCGGGGTCGCACAAGGTAATAAATGGTTATGGTGACGAATGTTCTATTCATTAAACAACGTAACATCATTCCTGGTATTGCAATAACTTGTAAATGAAATATCAAAATGAAACAAAGCAACATTTTTAATTAGGAAGACGAGGAAAATAAGATTGAAAAAAGGAGCGAAGAAGGTGTTAAAAATTTGGAAGACTTAAAGTGGGCGCCCAGGATACGAGTCCCACAGATCCATCTACAGCTGAGGTAACATGAGAGTGCCCCCTAGAGTCGCCAGTTCCCATAGCATACGATAGACAACCTAACCCTGCCATTAATTTCAGTGACAGCACTGTACTCTTACTTCTTATTTCATTTCTGACAAAAACACTTCTATCATACGATTATTGAAAACTCAACAAACTTGACCGAGATATAAACTTAATGCAGTAATGAGTTAAATCTTGGGAGGCTCCCAAAATGGAACCCGCTTGCCCTCAGTCCCCTACCCTCCAAACCGATCCGTGTCGCACTCGAGACTCAGTGCAGCAGCGAGCGCGGCACACACGTGGGGCACAACAATGCAAGTTGACGCAACAATTGCACTGCGTAACGCGCCAAAAAATTGCGACTTCCATGACAGGCGAGCAGGCAGAGGAGGATGATCGTGATCTTGTACGCTAAACGCTCTGGTTTACGTCAGTGAGGCAATAACAGCTTCGATGGAGGTAATAGATGGGCGCTAAGAATGCAGCCTGTACAAAGACTATTGTCTGATTTGAGAGATGCCACCTGACATGTGAAGATTTCGGTGCTGGTATAGAAGGGGATGCATGAGCACTGAAGTCGTCCTCCTCAGAGTCGCTAAGGCGTTAATGAGCCAGATGGGAAGGCTTATTTCGATAGCAACTGGCGCTGTGTGCTGGATACACGCATTGATAACGGTGTTACTTATGGCGGTACGCCAATCACAGACATGCTTCTTACGCCTTGTGTACAGTGCCACAGACATGGTGAAATAAATGAGACTGTAACGCTTCGTGCGCACAAGTGAAGTACCTCGAAGGAAAATGAACCTGGTAGAATACAATGCGCTTAAGGTACAAGGTTGCGATAGTGCTAATAATTTGTGAGCATGTGGAACTACTATTGTTTCGATAGCATCTGCATTGTATGCATGCGTATGCTCATGAGATACGGATCTAATTTTTGATAGTTGTGTCCTCTAGAATTGAGCAGGTGACTTTAAAATTAAATATTCAAGGAGGTCGTAAACAGAAATTTGTGGTAGTCTGCCCACTCAGGCATGATGCAATTAGAGTAACCATTTCAGGCCTCAGTGATGGACTTCACAGTTTAAGTACAGGCGTCAAAGCTCAGAACACACGAGTACGGGCCGTCCTCGCTTTGACGTATACGAACTGTGCCTTAGGCTGCCGTTAATGTGAGGCGTTATTGCTCACAAGTTCATAATAAATGTTGCCGCGAGCAAAGGGATAGGAAATCGTTAAATAAAATTAGAAAATAGTCAGTGCCGTTGATTTTAGCTCCTGTCCGTATAATGAAGCGCGAATGCCGTTAACGTGAGCCACGGATTGTACGTTAAAGCGAGGATGGCCTGTACAACGGAGTCATCTCGAGGCGGTCATGTCCTACAGGCGCTGGGCATGAATTTTTGACGATGCAATAATAAGTTACACACAGAAGCCCTTATTTAACTATTAATGAAGGTTTTTCATCTTTATTTTCTGATCAATTTCAGAACTTTTGCTTCAATTTTAGGTGCAACATTTTTATGCATAATATTTTGCAAAATGGGCAACCTCATACAACCGAGTAATTAGCATGAGCCGATAAATAAATGTTACTTGCTATATTACATGAAGCAATAGTGTCAGAGATCGATTCATTTTTTTTACCTGTGAGACAATACTTTTTCATCCTAGCATGAGAGATTAATTGACTTCACGCGGCCACGAGTCCCAACAGGGACACCTGCAAAGTAACGCACGTAGTCTTCAGTATAGAGCACACATACCCCCATGTTCCACGCACGATTGGATTCGGGCTTAGAATTTATTGTTCCGCACATTTGAAATGTGAGCTTCTGAGTCGAATGTTCCGAGTTCAAAGAGCACAGAGTTCAGATGAGTGGAACTAAAATTTCAAGCCCAAACCGTGCTTAAAACAAAGCGTGTATCGAGGACTACCTGCACAACTTGCACCACACATCACCACGACCACCGGACGCAGGCTAGAGCCGTCCGTGTACACCGCCTGCTTTCTCGAACAACAAGACCCCTCAACAAATCCTGCCACGGCGTTATTGATAAGCCGGGCGTGTTTGTGCGCCGGAATTTATGGAGAGCGGCCCGACCTCTGCACAAACTCCTGATACTCTACAAGCTGTTCACAGCCGCCGGTTTATGATCTCTACGAGGGTTAACAACCCGTGCGTTCTACAAACTGCTGCACACATGCTGTACATAAACAGTGTGCAACAAGCTAACGACGCATGTTGGGGTCAACGGTTGTGGAGCTTCACGTTTCTTTAGAGGCTGTTGGCAGTCATATGTATGGAAGCAGAATTACTTAGCTTGTTTTGTGCTTACGTTCACCAAAGTTTTACCATGGGCGAAAGTGAGGCAGAGTCAGATTTTAACTTGAACAATGAGGAAGTGGCCAAAGCAAAGGTAATCGCCCACTCACGACTTCGATGGAGCTCTGATGCATGCTGATGAGATACTCCGCAGATAGGACTGAATCCATTCCACTAACGACGACTGTTATAAAATACATCTTTGGATTTTTCTCCCAGAAAATTATGAAGCTAACGAAATAGTGCAGCACTCACAAAAGGCAATGATCTTCGATTTATTTGACACCGAGATCTTGCTGTAACATAGAAGAGCAAAGATTGCTAATGTCCAAACCTCGGCATGTGATTGACAAACCGTTCACCCCATCTCGGGAAACCGAAGCCTGCACTTACGAGAGCTCCTACTTTTGATTTGACCAGAGATATTCATTAAAATGGGCTAGTTGCACCGAGAGTTGGCTTGCACGAAAGTAACCAGTTCAAGTGACTGCAATTTATAAACCTCGAAAAAAATCGAACATGTGCAAATAAATACATCACCGATTGAATTAACCAATTTTAAAGCACAAACAGATAAGAGTGGCACTCTTGTGTTGTTTATGAGATTTCACCTGTCCAATAACATTGAAGCCATAAGAATAATCCCATCAATATAGTCCAAAAGAGCATTTGATGAGCCTAACCTAGCCTCAACTTTACGAAACAACTTCGGATATTCTTTCACGTGAATGTCTCAAGCACCTCATCGCGTTATCAACCTCAATGGCCAAGAGGATATTTAAAAAAGTCGAGCCAGACTGCGAGTATTTTTACGCTCGTGCCGAGACCGAACTCCCCTATCTCGCCTCACGCGCTCGTCTCCTGTGCTGCAGGGTGCAGCCCCCGCTGGCGATAGTCCTTTGTGGGGCGCGTGGCTCCCACGTGGTGCGCGTGGCCTAACGCAAAGCAAGGAAAGCAATCACAACAGTCCACACGTGGCCACTAAGTTCGCGGTCTGACGAGGGGACGGCTGCAGCGGACGAGCTAAGCGGTACCCAGACCCCCATTGAAACAATCTGGCGCTGCTCGAGTGGCTCTCGAGGCTGCCACCCTAGCGCAGGGCCGCGGGCTGCTAAGTCGGCTGCTGTGCCAGCGTGCGAAAGTTGCCTAGTTAGAATAAATCGATGTCTCTAAGCTCATTATAGTGAATTGGTGTACACTAAACTAATTGCAGTGAATTGGTGCACACTAAACTAAATTATAGTGAATTGGCGCAAACAGTAATACGTATAATAAATTGGCTCATATTGTGATTATTGCATAGTGCAAAACTTATAACAAATTGAGTAGTATAAATGTTTTGCCTTCTGCAAAGTTCTAGAATAAACAAGGAGCATAAAAGCCGCTCGTAAGCTTACCACAGGCTAGTTAGATCACTAGTTAATTTCAAGCTCCCTGCTCACATGAAATGTGGTCCTATGAGCGCGGAATCATGTGGTGTGGTAGCGAAAACGTGGGTGAACTCTATGCGCAGGTGTGTTCGCACACATGATTACCTGTACATAGAGAAAGCAAGTTGAGAAAAAAGAGGAAAAAAGATAAAAAATAATCACGGAAGACAGCACGAAAACGAAAAAAAGCGAAAAGGTCACGGAAGATGAAAGTCCCGAAGGGTTAGCGAAAGCCGAGGTAACCTAACAGTGTCCCTCTGGAGACGCCAGCCCCCATAGCGTACAGTAGACGAACCTAACTAACCGAACCCTATTGCCTATACTACGTTCCCTGAGGGATGGAAGCTCATCGCATTTATGGACAAGAATTATAATTGTAAAAGAAAAATTAACAAATCGTGTTTGACGGCACATAAACCGCAGATATTATCGAACTTGTTGAGAGCGGCGCGCCTCACGTGTCGGTATATGCTACGCATAGTTTCTAAGTCAACACCTCTTCCCCCATGAAATTACCGTATGAAACACAATTAATACCTCCACATAAAAAGGAAACGCCTAATATCATAAACACCGAGGAAACGGGAGAAAAAAATACACGTCCGTACTCGACCTCACTTAGAGGTAACAATAACAATAATCTAGCAATGGGGAGGCGCGTCGGTGTGATGACTGCCGAGCCGTCAGCCAGGCGAGGAACTTTCGAGAGCAAGGTGCAGGAAACAGGCGTAAGAAGAAATAAGCAAATCTAAATCACCCTCGAGTTCATAAACTTGATATCCAATGAAGGATTAAGAAGGCCTGGTGGGTATACATCGCTTGAAAATCAATATCTCTGTAATAACGTGCAAGTTTACGCTGCTCAAATGATCAAAATAGAGCATTAGCGGAGATGAAGATCTGGAGAAAGGCCGACATCACCTGGAGTGGGGGACAAGAACCTCCACTTATGGCTTTCTTTTGACGATTTCCTGCCGTTGACAGAACACCCAGCGCACGTTAGAGAAAGTACTGCCCTCTGCAACACAGCGCTATGCAATACTCTGAGAAACAGAACTGCAGAGAATGGACAAGGCATGTCCCCAGAGTATAAAGCGAGTCCCCCCTTCCTCCCGAAAAAAAGCTATTTCGTGTCGGTCCTAAACTCAATGACACATAAATTAGATTCTTTAATCCACCCGAAAAATGTATAGTGCTGGTTCATACGACCAGCTTCTCTGCTCCTGGTGTTTCCACAAGTACTTTTATCGGAGCCCTTCCATTACTAGAAAATGTAACAGAAATGGTCCTTGAGCAAAAAATTGACACAATTCATCTCAATCGAGTACTTTAGTGTGCAAATTTGTACGATTTCATGATACACAAGCCAAACATGAAAACACGGAAGCGAAGTTACCAATCTAACTTCATTTTTTTTTAATTTTTCTTCTTCGCACGAGATGGTGACGAGAACAAACTTGGAGGGAAGTTTGAAATATCGTCACGAAAATTATTGCTTATTCCAAAATCCACCACATACAAAGCATGTCACAATCTATTTTTCAACCAGTAGGGCTACAGGCTTGAAATTGTTATGTGGGAGTCTTGATCAAACTTCTAATTGGGATCGGTAAGATGACAACCTTAAAATTACGTGTGGAAGTCGCAATGAAACTTCGGATTGTGATACTTAATTTATTCTTCAGCACAAAAGGTTAAGTATTAACTCAAAATATCGTGGGATATTTGTGCATACCTCTTGATATAATAGCTACAATGCGAAGAGGGTCAATTGCAACCTAGATTCTTTCATACATAAGATTGAGCGCACAGTGATAAAACAGTTTGCCTTATTCCGAATTCTACCGGGTGAGACTGAGAATATGTGCTGTAATAAATATGCACGTCACTTTGAGACTACAGACTGACGTCTAATACGGCAGCTGATCGCCCACTGCGATGCAACGATTGTAGTTAAAATAATTAAATTGTTGTACAAATGCGTCGAATGTTTCGTTATACTCAGTAAATTCGAAAGTTACATATGAAAGAAAGACTATAAACCGAGAACGTAGAGCTGAATACCTGACCAAGTACCTACATAGAATATAACAGTGGTCTCAAAGTAAAGTTATTGTACATTAAAACAGCAATGGTTTTACATCTCTCAATCCTTGCGAAATCTAACACACGTGCACGCAAGCTTGTGTTGTGCAACGTACTCGAAGAATGTCTATCATGGTGCACTTTTAAACTTCAATATCCAATTTATGCTTGGCGTACGTACAGGTTTCGTTTGCCGGCGGGAGAGCTGTCGAGACTCGCTAGGAACAAGAAACAAGTCAGTGTGTATGTACCGTGAACGTCTGGTACCGCGCCAACTGATCACACTAGCAAACATGACTGCTCAAACTAATACTTGCTCCTAATTACGTTTGTACAAGACAACCGTCCCATTGTGAACAAATATTGAAACTTTTAGTTTCTCAGATAAAGGGGGTTAATTAAGAAACGCAAATAAGCGGGAGTGTGAAAATGTTTTCATTTTGTAAAAAATCTTGAAATATCGTCCACTGTTAGTTTTCAATGACGTACATCACTCGACTTCATGGCCGATGTATGCATTATTTCCCTATGCACAGATCATCAAAACAACAATACATCAGGGAAATGCTAATAAAATATTTGTTTTTGAGCGAGTTGAGGCAGGAAGGAACAAATATTCTGGCCACAACACCATCGCCATTTCGCAGTCCACCTCGCAACGGACTGTCACTGAGAGACGCAAATCCCTCAACGCAGACTTGCTTTGTTTTAATTCTTTTGATGCTCAGAAAAAAAGAACATTTTCCAAAATCCCCAAAAATCGTGCGCCTCCGCTTAGAAGTTGACTTTGGGAATCCTCTCTGCCCTCGGTCCGGCCCCGCCGAGGTCATTAGCAAAGGCTGAAGAGGCTCCCGAGCGGTCATGGGCAGCATGACTCGAGGGCATGTCGTTCTGCAGAAATCTCTCGAATGGACGGCTTTTTAACGAGTTTCCTGCAGCGACGCTATTTTTATAGGGGTGAAATGACCGCGCGGGTCACGTCGCAGGAAGCGCGTTAATGTGCATCAAGTAGAAAACCCCGACAACGAGAGCTTTATTTCCCCATCAAAAAAAGAGGGAACGGAAGAAGAAACAGCGTTGGAATTCTTGAAACTTGCATAGGAGAGTTTGGAATGGATAAATTTGATAACTCCAAAGCATAAGAACAAATTAGGTAACGATGAGGCAGGCTTTCAACAAGCCGAACGGAAAAGATTAAGGGAAATTATGCTCTCTTCACTCCTGAATTTAGTCTTCCCCGCTCGATAAAAAAGAAGAAAATAAGATCGGAAGTTTCCCCGATAAACGATGGTGCAGTCTTCAGCCGTGGGACAGGCAATTTCCTGCGTCGTCACGCCGAGCCTACAGGAGGCACTCAGCCGTCCTCGCCTAATTACACCGAACGCAACGCAACAGTAACGACAGCTGTAGCTTGAACGCTTCGGCTAGAACCCAAAACTTCGCCTAATTGTCCTGCCAGAACGAAAAAATTACGAAAGTCTCGAAGAAACCAGACCTCGAGTCAGTGAACGAAGGCGGGCAGTTCCCGGAGAGTTTTTTCCAACCAGGAGAGTCTAGGCGAATTACTGCACGCGGGGGGTGTGCTGCGTAACACGCGGGGCTGGTCTTTGTTTCTTTAAAGGTCTCTGTGACGGTCGACGCGCTCTCTTGTGAGCATTTCATGTCATTCTGCACGGAGGAAACGTACAAAGCGCGAATTTGATAAACAATCGTAGAAAAGTAAGAATTCAAACTAATGTAACTGCTACACATTCTTCCAGTTCTAGAGACTCTGTTGAAAAAGCATAAGGCACAGCACACACACACACATCAGCCACAATGTGTCGGCACAAGCCCAGCACAAGCCGGAGCGTGCGGCACCACCACAAATGCCCTCAGATGAACCCAATCCCGAGAAATATGGCTGGGCTTTGCGACTCCAGCGCTGCGGTCCCCAAACTCCTTCGTTCCTTCCAGCCTTCCTTCAGCAGGCGTGGACGACCCATCTGGCAGTGCCCAGCGGGCCACAACTGACGCGCACACTGCACGTTGTGTCGGGCCACAACTGACGCGCACACTGCACGTTGCGTCGGGCCACAACTGACGCGCACACTGCACGTTGCTTCGCGAAATGAGTCGAATTTAGATCACCTTACTTCTCGCTTTAGTTCCAGCTCTCGTATCGATGCAACATGTAAACGCCTATGAATCTCTATTACTTCGTAGAGAAAATGATGATATTAAGGAAGCGTGTTCTCAATTTCATTTCAATAATTGATCGAAACCATCACCCATTTATATACCTCAATAGTAGAGGAATGGTTATTTTTAAATCCTCAGACCCCAAGCCCCAACTCGCGGCGTTTCTTCAACTGGCTCCCCTACCTACGCCACTCCTCCCTGCCCCCCCTCACCTTCACTAGACTCGGAAGGAAATTTTTTACTAAGCCCTATATGTAGGGTTATAAGCCCCTACATACTTTTCAATCAACGATACATCGCACAAACATTGCTTTATATCACGAACACATTTCTTCACATTCACCGTGGTTTTGAACGCAACAATCAAATTCAAGGCAAACTTTCGTACGTTTATAGTCCATCAGAAAGGGCAGTGGTCCTCACAGCGCTGATGTTCGTGCGCGTTAAGCACAAAACTAACCGCCGAGAATATTTTACCAAGAATATTTTCACAAGCGAACGGCCTCGTGAAATACGTGTGTGAGTGAGAGATGCAGCAACTTCCACCGGCATGGAGAAGGGAGGCGGCATTGAGGGCACATCTACAGTAGGATACGAGGGCGCCATTGAGGGCACAGCTAGGATACGGGGGTGGCATTGAGGGCACATCTAGGATACGGGGGCGGCATTGAGGGCACATCTAGGATACGGGTGCGGCATTGAGGGCACTTCTAGGATAAGGCTGTGGGATTTAAAGCACTTCTAGGATTTGAGACTGGCATTTAGAAAAAACATCTAGGGGGTGGCGTTTAGAAAAACATTTAGGATATTGAGGTAGCCTTTTGAAGACATCTAGTTCACTTTGACAAGAACAGAACAACAGTGAGATTTCATTGAGGAAAATGAACCAGAAGGAGAGTATGTCTATTTGGATAACAAACCACGATTGTTTATATTGTCATTTTATGAAAACTGGACCACAATATTGGCGTTCGGAGTGTTCAACAGCGGCACAAAGCGTCTCCCTAGGATGACAAATTGAAATATGAAGGTAGCTGTACGAAGGCAGCTGCACGAAGGGAGCTGCATGGCTGCATGGAAATCAGGCCTCAACACGAGGAAAAGAGTGGCAAAAGAAAGACGAATAAGGCTTACCAAACTACACATATGAGCGCACGAAAGACGTTAGTCCCAAAGACCTATCTGTGGCCCAGGTAACCTAACAGTGCTCCTCCTCTGGTGTCGTCAGTCCCCACAGTATACCCAACTCATCCCAATTGAGTTGCGATACACAAACTCAACTCGCCTTAATTGAGGTGCGATACACAAACCCAACTCACCCCAATTGAGTTGCGATACACAAACCCAACTCACCCCAATTGAGCCGAAGAAACAATCAACATCCAACTCGAACCTCTCAAAAAGATCCCGCGAGAATTATTTAGGAAAAAATATACCTATGCCTCGCACTCTTCGAGGCATAATTTGAAACAAAGGTGAATGGCACTAAACTCAGAACATGTTTACACACCGGCAGCTTTCTCAGTCCAACTCAGAAGCTGAACAAAAGGAACACCCTATGTAATTTAACGAACTGTATCAAAGCTACGCCTACAAAATTAAAATCACCAGTAGAAGCTGTAACCGTACCGGAGATACTGTTACGAAATTAGAATCAACACTGGAAGCTGTAACCGTACCGGACATACTGTAACGAAATTAGAATCAACACTGAAAGCTGTAACCGTACCGGAAATACTGTTACGAAATTAGAATCAACACTGGAAGCTGTAACCGTACCGGAGATACTGTTACGGAATTAGAATAAACGGCAGACGTACCACCCTCCTACGCACAGACAATATCGAGACGCAGGCTGAGACGTCCATCCTGTGTAGGGCGGCTATCTGAGAAATTTCGCTTCATTTCTACCGTAAAAGAATTGCAGCAAGAAAGGCTTCTTCAAGAATAACACTTCATCATAAGCGACAGGCCCGAAGGAACAGCTCAGCCGGTAGTTGGGGGGAGAATTTGGTTAGAAGTAACTTCCTAGCAAGAAAAAGTGCACGGTAAGAGGAGCCCCGGCGCAGGCGCACCACGCTCTCAAGACCTCCTCATAAAAAGCCAATTTAGTAACGCGACTGAGGGGAGTCCGGGATGCCCTCACCCGACTCGTGCGGAGCTAAAATTGTTCTAAGCCACTTTTGCCACAATGTTCTGTGCAGGCATGAGATTGTTATGTCTTTTCAAAGTATATTTAGCTGATATCAGTGCCATATTGAAGTTTTTAACTAATGCTGTAGGTATATGATCGTAAGTGAGACTAAGTCAACATTCATTCAAGTTTCAAAGAGTTGAATTGAAACGACATGAAGATATATTCTCTACATTAAAAATGAACTGATGAGTACTTGCTGCTGGCGTTATACAGAAAATTTGCAATTTCCTCCACACAACCAACATTTCACAAAACTTTTTCTGAAGGTAAACAAGCTGATGCACAAAGTTTTTCATTTATGAGCACTGCAGGCGAACATTATCCCCGACTCCCTGGCCACAGCCGCAGTTCAAAATCCCCACAGCTGCTCCTCTGGTCAACATCAGCCCGCATCCTTCGAGAGCAATCGCGATAAATACTCCGACCACCTGCCGCTGGGCATAAACACACTCAAGGGCCCAGCCTCAACTTCTTTTGCCGTAATACAAATAAATAAAAAAGCAAATTCGAAGTGAATGTAAACATTCCGAGCGTCACAAACGTCAGCAGCGTTTGTGAGCTTCGAAAAAAAACGGTGAAGTTAAGCAGCCAATTGAGTACGGATTTCATCAGTACGAGTGTATTGGTGCCAAAGTAGGCTAAATGTCGCTGATAAAATTGAGTCAGCGCTAATGTATACTGAAATCGCATCAATATTAGCTGAGAAAGCACTTTTGTCAGCTAAATTAACGTTAACATTAGATGAATTAAGACTAACTAAGCTAAATCCCCAATATCATTAAGCTCTTTATTCCTTTACCAAGGTCCCCTATCAGCTAAGCAGCCCTAAGCTCGCAGAAACAAATATCGCAGCAAGGGGAGGACCCACCAGCGACGGTTGAAAGTTAAACGCAGTACCAGAAAGCTCGAAAATAAAAAGTTCCCGTCAAACTGAAGGCAACAGAGCGGCGGGACTTCGAGACTGCGATTGTGGCGTTCCAGTCGAGAGTCAAAATCCTATCTTAGTTCCGCTGGAAGTGCGACTGCGTTGTCACAGATGCATTTTATCGGTAAATTTCAGAGTCTCGTGTTTTTTTTCAGGCGCGCTTTGACTGGAAAACTTGTTATAATTACAATACAAGTTACAATACATGTTACAAGCGCAATAAGCTCACATTGAGAACTCGAAAAAAATCAAATCAGCGCGCATTTGTAGTTTCAAACCGGAGATGTCCCCGTGCAGTGCATGGGTAAAAAATACACGCAAATTTCATGGCGCATTTGTACGGTAATTATTACAAAAAAGATTAATGCGTTTATTAAATCATTCAAATCATAACTTTTACTAATGACGCGTACTGTACCATGGTCCACACTTAGGCGGACGCCCCTCACAACTCGAATCGTCGCGCAAGACTCGCTTCAAACTCGCGTAGTAGTCAGACAAATGATTTCTGCTTTGCCGTAACGACACGTGTTGGGATCCCACGCGCTGCTGCCGTCACCATTCACAATTTCTGTTATCATTATAATAATAATTGTTATCACTGAGAAATTGCAGGTACTGGGACAACAGTGCGAAATGGAGAAAGCAACCTGGAGCGTCGCTAGCGAGATGCATCAATTTAGAATGCAGACTTTCACGGCAGCTTCCCGCACATGCGGCTGCCCTCCCTGATCTCAGCTATTTAAACAAGTCTTAATTCACGTCGGAGTTTGAACTACGCAGCAAAGACGTGCAGTAAACTTAGCTTGAAGTTTGAAGAGTCTATTAAGCCCTATAGGAGATGTGAGGGAGCTGCTATTGAGGAAATGTACTTCAAACTAAGCTTAGCTTCAAACTAATTCCAAGTGGTTTGGGATCAAATATTTCAAATTGATAGAAATCCAACCACAAAACTTAATATAGATGGAAGTGCAAGTGCATCTAGACAGTTGAATAAATTATCCACTTTGGTTTCCCTCATCGTACACGCAAGTCGTTGTAATAAAACAGTATGACGAGAATGCAGCGCAAGTGAAAGGAAAGGGAATATGACGGTCAATTAGACTTAAACATAATACGTTATCCACCCATAGGAGCTTCCCTCTATCACAGATTTGACTCAGTGTAACATTCTATCAAATTATATTTGCCTGGAAATAATAGGTGTGGTAAGTTTGCAAACATCCGTGCAGATGAACGAGTGTATAAATCATATATTTGAAAAATCTCGCACAACCATCGAGGATCTATAAAAATTATTGAAAAACCTTCTCTTGAGACATGACACTGATAATATAATCGAGGACACTATTTTATATCAGTATCTCAAAATATCGCTCTCTGAACTTCGAAAAAAAGATCTGTTCGACAAATTGAAGCACAAACTGAAAATCTGTAACAACGTCCCCGCCAATGACACAAGCGACGCGTCGCTATCGACAGCGTACAAGAACTCGCACCAAGGCAAGGCGACACAATTAAGCATAATCAAATTATTCCCATAACAGAATATTTTATCGATGAGAACGCTAAAATAGATCTGTTGACTTGATTAAAAAGTTGTAACAGTTAAGAGAACAAGGCTGCAACAAATATCAGGATAAGGCTGCAACTAATATCAGGATAAGGCTGCAACAAATATCAGGATAAGGCTGCAACAAATATCAGGATAAGGCTGCAACAAATATCAGAATAAGGCTGCAACAAATATCAGAATAAGGCTGCAACAAATATCAGGATAAGGCTGCAACAAATATCAGGATGAGGTTGCAACAAGTACGAGAGCAATTTGACCAAGAGCAGAAAATCAGTCTCGGCAATGGAACTAGCGAGTGGAGAAAAGCACGAGTTCCATTGCCAACCTTTGGAAACAAGTTTTACCCTCACATATCCCGAACGATGAAACCAAGGTGTTTCAATGCCGATATCTGTTGAGGTAAACAACTCTCCGTAAGCAACTCTTCAACATGATTTTCATGGGAGCCAGGCCCCGAATTAGCCGAGGGCAAGAAAGGAGTGAGAGCAGACCGCTGCAGCAGTCGAGCATGTCGAGCGAAACCCAAAGACGCAGTCGGAGCAGAACGGCGGCCCTCGGAACTACTGAAGCAGCTTTTTTAGAAAGTGATCCGGCCAAAAAACCCAAATTAAGCCAACAAACCAAGAGAAACGGTGAAATTCAAATTACACAGAGTGGAGCTGCAATGAAGCCACAATCTTTATGATTCTTCTTCGTGTTAGGCGTTGAAAAATACGTACTTTGTTTGTGCACACAAAATGAAATTTCTTGAACAATTTAACGGTTACTCTTTCACGTGTAAGAAGAAATTACCTAAGAAACTACCGATGTGATTATTTAATACTAAATCGATTCAAAACCTACAAATACTTAAACTAACGATTGAGTTCAAGTTAACCAACATTTGAGCACGCAGACCAAATGTCAACATTGACCCACTGCCATTGTGATAAAATAGCAACGAAAGGGTCGGGTTTAAGCATTTTGAAGACATCAATGCATGCTAAGTGATCCAAAATCATGCATGATTCAATGATTTCGTTTATGCCATTTGAATAAGTGCTATGGAAACCAGAATTCAGCAACAAATCAAATTTACTACAGCGTGCGGTTCCTCGCACACAGAAGTTGTCAACTCGCGTTAGCCCTTCCGATTAAATTTTTCTTTCGGCAATATTGACCACATCGATTATCAAGCTGTTGTTAGGATGAAGTGAAAGCGAAGTATGAAAGTTCGAGGACAGAACAGCATCCGTAATCATCAACTACACAGCTCTAATTCGACTCGACGTGGAACTTTCGTTTTTCACCCGAGTTCACATCTCGCTGAGAATGCACGCAAAAAGACGCAGTGCACAGGGTATGACCGAGCAAGGCTGACGACCAAAACTGATCACCCTAACGCGCGACATGACTACGCGTTCTTGAGTGCGTGGTCAATTTTGAAGAGGTTGAAAACATGAATATTTCGATTTGGAGACGTTTCTTGTTTTGAACTTCGCGAAATCCACTAGGAGTGAGGCTTAACGGGAATGTTTCATTGCTTTTGAAATGGGATGCAAAAGTCACAATTACAAACAATTGAAAACACTGAACGCACTCGGAATCGTTTAAAATTATAGTTCTCAATTATAGTGAACTCAGACTACTGTTAATCAGAAGGACTAATGTAAAAATGCCTAACAAAAATCACGTTAAAATTCAGCAGCTTTCCCACCAGAGAAATTAGCCCGCACTAAGTAATCACTGTAACACAAGGTGACTAAAAAAATAATGAAATAGGCTAGCAAGTCGGAGCCACTCCTTTTGATCAACATTAACTTTGCTAGCACCAATACTTGACGCCGTAGAATATTTCATGAAATTTAGACCGTAACTTTCACGCGCATCGATACAAATGTGAAGCGAATCGACACTAACGACACTAACGGAAAAAAAACATAATTGACAAAGTTTAGGAGAGGGAAGCATACGCAATTTCACTCTCTTAATTAATTTCTCACCTTTTTTGACAGCTGTGGGCGTAGAGCACTTGCCGTCATCAGAAAACGCTCTTTGGGGGCAGTCTCGGTCATCAGGAGAAGACCCGTCTCTGAAGTAACACTTGGACATTTCCGAGACCAGAGATGCTCCTGTCGAACTCGAGACAGAAGGGCACTTCGAGACAGACAGACGCGAGCCAAATCTCTTAGTAAATTTGTGGCCGAAAGATGGGGAAAATGTTTGGGAAATGTGAGCAGAAATGGTGGAGGAAAGAGATGGAGAAGTAGATAAGCTGGAAGGTAGAGTTGATAACGACATGGTCGAAAGGTGGTGTGACTTGCGTGGTTTGAAATGACTAAAAGATTCACTTGTCAAATCGAACGTCGATTTCAAAGTGCCTGAGGTTTGTGAATTAAAAGAATCGTCGTCAAGTAAGTCTAGCGTTGATTTATGTTTAAAGTTGCGCATTCTTTCCATGAACGAAAAAGATCCATTTTTTTCGGGTGGTTCTTTGAGGTCTTTCATGTAAGCAAAATCCGAGCCACTCTCCTGAGAAATAGAAGACACTTCCCTGCGATGAACGACTAAATTTTCCTCGTTCAACGCTATTTCTTTGAGCGAAGCGTACACGGCTTCTCCAGTGTAGTCCTCGTCACAGAGTGCATCAGCATCGAGGTTTTTCAAGCTGCTGAAAGTATCGTTCCCAACTTCCTCTAGAGAGTCGCGCTCGATGTAATCAAAGCCATCCGTACCTGCAGTCCCATCAACAACGCCCGTGTTAATATCCGCAACAGATGCATCGGTGTCAGTTCGATCGCTTCCAATATCGTTGAGCTTAGCCAGGTCAATAGCGCCAGGTTCGGTAATCTCTTCGCCCGCAGATATTGTCGATGCATCAGATGTTGGGGTTTGGTCTATCTTTTCCCTAGCTTGCTTTAGAATACTGTTGATTTTCTTTGCCGTTCGGTCCCCCGTCGAAATTTTCCGCTTCTTCGCTTCGAACTCGAGCTTTTCTCTCCTCAATTCCTGGAGCGCATTGCCGATTTTGAGCTCCCCAACCACACTACTCCGGGCGCTAGAATGATGTCCAATTTTTTCAGAGGCCTCAATTTCTTTTGAGGACTCTTTCGAGAATTTCTTGAGATTGTACGAGCCTTTACTAAACTTTGGGGCGATTTTGAGAGTATCTTTTTGAACAGGACTGAGCTTCGAGGTGCTGCGGGGGATGCGAGACTTGCTCGCGCTGCAGTCCTTTAGAAGGTCGCCTTCTGATTGAGATTTGGTAACTCGGGCGGGCCTGATGAAAGTATTATTATTCACAGGAGTTGGTAATCTGAGCTTTGTCTTTCCGATATCCCTCCCACATGAAGCTGAATCTTTACTCGGCGGATCTTTAGAAACGAATGTCTTGAACTCGCCCAACTTGGGAATATCAGTGGACGTTCTGGCGTGCAGCGAAGTCTTTGCAAATCTGTCAGTTCCAGGAACTGACAAAACCGCGATGCCCGACGACTGATGGGAAGCGGCCTTCGAGAGGGACGAGGACTTGGTGGCCAGGACGGGCTTGCAGTCCGGGACTGAACAGGTGCGCATGTGGGAGGCGCCGACGGTGTTGTGCTTGGGCAACCCACATGGTGGGGAGTAGAGTGAGGAGGCGTATGAAAGGGGGATCTCCGAGCTGAGGTGCGAGCTGGGACGGAGGGGGGCGAGCGAGACCAGTCTGGGAGACGGGTCGCTGTCGCGACGCTTGAAAAGCCTCATCCTGCACGAAAAACATATCAATGAACACAATTTATGGGTACGTGAATTGTTTTATGACAGCTTTCAACGAAAATATTTCATCCATCAATTGCTGGTGAATCGACACAATTAATGTTACCATTTTACTGAAATATATTCCTACAGAGTTAGCATAAAATTTGAACTGCCTCATTGAATAAAAAAACGTCAAATTATAAAATAATTGCACGCTAGATTGAGTCATACAATGCACTTACGGACCACCAGCATTGTCGACGAAATTTTTATTCAACAATTTTGACAACTATAAGGAGTCAACAAAATTCCAAACTCATCAATTCCCTTTCTGCTGAGGTTCTTCCTGCTCCCCTGGGGAAGCATAACTGAACATTCACGCTACGACTCGAACAAAATACCAATTATCGGACAAGGGAAAACAGACGTGTTCACGTGTGAAATATTGATGCTAATCCCACGTGTGCATTCCCAAAGCACTGTGTAGAGAACTGGGGGCGCCTTCTGTCATCGTCAGTGTGACGCAAGAGCAGAGGACTCGAGTTATGTAGTGACAGCGGCCACTCGTGAGAATGTTTCTCAGTCCTGGCGCTCCACACACCTGGGTCTCGACCATCGATACAAGCTTAGACCTACACGGTTGAGTAACCTCATATTCGCGAGAAATTTTGTCGGCCTTGCACGTTTAATTCAATTTTCCCGCGCCCTTTGATGGCCATCTCAGAGCAAAGGTCCCTCGTGCCCATCAATCACTGGACAAAAAAAGTCGAAGAAAATGCACTTGAAAACTCCCTTACTGTAAATATTCATTAGGCACCGCTGTACAGGCTGGGTTTCAGGAAGCACTCTGCAGAGTTGACTCATTGATATGAAGTAAACTGCGAAATTTTTACCTAGTTCTTGTTTCGAAATCCACATTCATCGTCCCAGAATTTTGTTAAAAACAATCATTGTCTAATACTCAGAAACTGATTAAATACTCGATACACTAAACTCAATACTCTGTAAATGACTCGCATACCATGCATCAGGTGAAATTATTCTAGGTTGTAAACCAAGGCCGAGCAAGCTCGAGCTTACCATGTTTGAAGTTCTTTAATATTATTTAAAATGAAAGTGAACTCGCCTACATGCTCACGGACATGCTGTAAAAAAATTTTTTGCTCTCATCAATAACACTCCAATTACTGTAAATGCACGTATATACCTGAAATGCAGTTTAGAAAAAATTAATTAAGCACGCAATCAATCCATCAACGCCCCTCCGTAACATACCTGATACAGTTCTTAAAAATGATATACATCTGTCTGAACTACTCTAAAAAAAATTCCTTTAAAATTCGAATGAAATAGTATCGAATAGAAGTTTGGTTCAACCTTCAAAATGACATGTTGTGGTCACATCATACCTGTCGGCAGCAGTCGCTGTGCACACAGCCTACGCGCTACAGGGCGGGTCCATCACAGCTCCTGGCAGCGGCGGCTCCTTGTGACGTCACCACGCCTGCAAGAACACGAAGCAAAAATTGGTTAACACGGTGACCGCCATTCTGCATACAGGGAAAATTCCGTATCGACAAATGGAATGAATTTAAAAATGGATTTTGTTTTCACAAATTGGATTGGATTTTGTCTTCTTAATTTGTCTTCTGATCTAAACTAGCATAAACTAGCATATTCCAGTAACGAACACAAATTTCATGAACATTGAAAATTTGCACTCGTATATTTCACTCTTTAGGTTTGGTTAAAAGATGGCGTGCACCACAAGCGGCGCACATCGCAGTGCTAAAATGAGTCCCTGGTCATAGGAAAATTTGTGCTTCGAGCGTCGCTAGTGGCCCTTAGCTCGAATTGGGGGCAAGAGACATAAGGAAATTCGGCGATGAACTGTTATATACAAGAAAAAAAAGTTGATTAAAATACGCGGAAAAATCAGAAGCTCCTGTTTACGGGTTACGAGGATACAAATGAAATGCTTACTGGTGATCAACCGAGGGAAAAACTTGTTCAAGATACCAGAAAATCTTACTATTTTACACGAATGAAAAGCATTTATATATGTTTGGGAAAAATGTAATTCAATTTGTCGCATGGTATAGAATAATTAATAATTTCATATTAAAATTATACTCGATTTTCCCCACTGTGTCCGAGGCAAAGACGATTTAACAGCGATCATACTTAGGGACTCGGACTATGTCGTACTGAAAAAGAAGTGACCATTTACTATGGTGCAGAGAAACAGCAGGTTAAAGAATGAAAAGAAATGACACAGTAAAGATAGTGAAGAAGGCGTGGAAATTGAGGGAAGTAATGTGGGTACGATAGATGGCAGTCCCGCAGGTGTATCTATAGCTTCGGTAACCTAACATTGGTCTCTCACCTCCTCTTCTCTCCTTAGGGGGATGGAAGAGGGGATCGCCTGTCCCCAAACCCTACAGCCCCATAGGCCAAGTATTCGATAGACAAACTCATACTTGACCCTATTACCCTTATTACCTCTACCGAGCCTCTTGAAGGGATAATAAGTTAGTTAAAATACCTAAGTATAGAAAAAACTCCATATCTTAGATTTCGAGAGACAAACATTATTCCTCGTAATTAAATAAGGTAGTGGCTCAGGGTATAAACTGGCCACCCCGTGTACGAATGTTGAATTATTTTAAACAGTTTTCGTAATAACTATTATTTTGCATTTTCATACGTGTATGTATAATAATTCGTTTAAATATAATTTTGAAAATCTAAAATTCAAGAAAAAAAGTAATTTCAATTACAATAAATCAGCAATTAGAGAAAATCTCTAAATTGATTGAGCTTACCTGTAAATCGTTTTTGTTGACAAAATAAGAAAACAGTTTTTGTGAGACTAAATGAAACTTGAAAGTTATCAGCAATGGATAATCTTTTCAGCTTTAATGACGTATCATGTTCGGCGATGCAAAAATTAATTGCGACAAGATGTTTGCGCCACAGCTAAACTTTTATGCTATGATATTTAAGCTCCACATGTTTAGCGGCAATAATGTAAAAAAAACTATGAAATGAAAGTAATAGGTAGCAGTGCGAGCTTGTTTCTCTCATTGAAGCTCCAAATGAGACAGAAAACTTCCACAAAGAATTCAAATTGCAGATTTTAATTGTTCGAACATAGTAGTATTGTAAATTAGATTAACTTATCAGTTAGTTTAAAACTCCCTATCGACATGAAATGATTCAAAGAGAACGAAGGAACGGCACCACTTAGTATAGACTACATAGAGAACGGAGAATTCATGCACAAGGCGTGTTCCCCCACAGGATTCTCTCTGCATAGAAACAGCAAGTTGAGAATAAAAAGAAAGATAAGACAAAGAAGAGATAGCGAAGAACGGGTGAAAATTGGAAGAAGAAAAGTGGGTACGCAAGACAGATGTCCCGAAAGTCTACAGACAGCTAAGAAACGTATTATTGTAATCAACATTTCAAAAAATACAATACATTTTTTACGTTCATTCTTTACATAGAATATGGTTGTGGATATGCACATAAACTACAGCTATTAATTGCAGAGTACAAAAGTCATAATTAAAATAAAATAAGACATGACACACAAAATCAAGCAAGGATGAGCTAGCCAGACACTCTCCGCGTTCGAGTATCATTACACAAATTCATTTTGCACAAACTTGAATTGATACATTCACTTTAAGGTCAAAGAGAATCCCGAAGAAAATAATTTAGTTCACGTAGCGCATTGTGGGCACGAGCATTGAACTTTTTAGGCAGCAAACTAGCTGCAACCTGCAAAAATTGAAACCACAGACATCGCACAGCCAAGAGAAGATGAGGTGAAGACATAGGCATCGCAAAGTCACCAGAAAATAAAGTGCAAAGAAGAACGGACAAAGGCGAGAACACAAGAGTAAGAGGCTGATCGCACTTAGGCCTCCCCCATCGAGAGAAACAGGAAATGGGGGTTGGGAGAAAAGGAGGGAGAAAAGATAAGAGGGGCGGAAGGATAAAAGGTGTATGGTTGAACATAAGCTCACGCCAAATTCCTGTAACAAACACTCGGTGGTTAGCTCGAGATATCGCTTGAGGCACTTCATATGTCCTTCGATACACACTGACAAGTATAGGCACAACCAGCGCATCGCTTTGAGCGGGGTCCAGGAATACTGAGTATACTCCAAAGTGCGCTATATCTTCAAGGGAGGCCAGTGGGCAATCGCCGTCAACGCACCTCCCTAGACTGCTCATCACTCCCCAAATGGCCGTACGAAAGCGTACGTCGATGCAAAATGTATAAGGTGAAGCATACAACATAATTTTATTATCCAGTTCCTCGTGTGTTAGGCCACGGTCGGCATCGCAACAAAACAATGCATAACGCTGTTGCGTAATGGTTTGCTTGTGGATTAACGCTCATGTTGTCTTGCCTTTGAAGAGCATCTTTACACTTGAGTTATTAAAATAACTATAACCATTAATCCAGGTAAAGGCAGTCCAAAAGCGACAATGTCACCGAATTCAAACCTAACACAAGAGAACGTGCTAACGCTCATGAACAGTGGATTCGATCAACAACCATTTCCAGAAAGCATGCTAACTCAGATCGAAGAGCAAGGAACTTTCGCGACGATCTGCGATCTCGAGACATGTTGACTGACGAGAACAGACATAATCAAGACTTCTTCTCCCCAAAGAGAGGAACACGCAGCACCAAACTGGAGCGCACGGCACAATCTGGGCCCTGGAAAGGCGGTCGCTGGAGACGAGCTCTGGGGAACTCGTCCACCTTGGAAGGCAGGCTCCCGCAGAGAGCGCGCGGCCGTGGGAAACTGGCGTGCGCATGTCATTACGTTTGTACGTACCACTTGACTAGAGTGAAGTAGCCCTGTGTGCAGCTGGCATGCGCATGTCATTACGTTTGCACCACTTGAGTAGAGCGATGAAGTAGCAATGTGTGCAGCTGGTGTGCGCATGTCATTACGTTTGCACCACTTGACTAGAGTGATGAAGTAGCAATGTGTGCAGCTGGCGTGCGCATGTCACTGCATAAAGAAAATTGTTCCATTTGAACTCATGTTTTCAAGTTCACCGTTTCTGTCGATTATACATATTTTTACGATATAGATAAGAACAATTTCTGACTGCATTGTCACGTATGATGGTTTCACTGGATTTAATACATATAAGGTCATTAAGCATGTTTTTTAAGCGTAGTCAAGAAAGGCAACAGATTGATGAGGGTAGGCATGACTCAGCTGCCACGATGAAGCAATCATTTTCCAGGATTCGATGCCATTTTCTTTTATTCAGCACCGCCAGAGAGCCCAATTTTCTAATTATGAATTTTTTCCCATGGACTTGAGTTGGTAAATTATTCTGCAGGAAAATACAAGTCACGCAACCCCAGGTTTGCGTGGGACCCAGCAACGCCGGCACGCAAGTCCCCTGCGTTGGAACAGAGCCACAGCACCAGCACCCTCGGCGACACGGGCCTGCTCACGCTGTAGGCGCTCAGTTGGCCGCTCCTTCAAACTCGAATGCTGCACGTATTCTAGGAGCGATGTCAAAATTGCGAGGCGCAGCACTAACAGACGAGCATAATTGTATAAATTGGTTTATTGGTAGGGAATCTAACCCTGAGAGAATAAAGAGAAACACGATCGTTGCTATAAAAAAGCTAACATACGAGCAGCAAGATCAAAATTGCGAGGCGCAGTACTAACATACGAGCTGCAATGCAACATAACATTACGATAAACAATGCCCAAAACACGAAGATACACATACGCCACAAGTAAAACCACAAACCTTTGGAGCAATGGAACAATATTTGCAACACCAGGAACAATATTTGCAACACCAGGAGCAATACAAAAATACGGCAGACACCATACGCAACACCCATTACAGACCTGGCCACAGGCCGCCGCCAACGTATGCATGAGACCCTGCCAGCGAACGCAGCCACTAACCGTAAGCATGAATGACCCTCAATAATTATTTCAAACGTGAGTCAATAAGAAACAATAGACTGTGTATTAAGAATTCATCAAATTGTTTGCAGTTTCACTCAAGGTCGGTGAGAAAATCGCACGATAAAAAGAGCTCACCGGAATAATTTATATCTTCTAACAAAGAATCATCTCCGACCGGCCCCGTGCTTATAAACATCGGAACTATCACATCTGCGGAGAATGTAAGCTAACGATCTTCATCGAAAAGAAATAAAATTGAAGTTGTGCCGTTGTATACATACGGTTTAGTAACGCTCTAAAAAATGTTCTTTCGAAATAGAAAACGACTATTTAACCATTTTCCAACAAATATGCACGAGATTTTTCTAGCAAAGAACTTCGTCGCACCTTTGATTTTCTACGCCGTGTGGGGCGACGCTCTTACCCTAAAAGTTTGTGGTGCCCGCACAGCCAGTACGGAAACTCGGCTCCCCAGTTACTGCAGTGGAAAAAGGAGCGCGAGCCGCCGTATCTTCCATTTAACTTAGGGCAAGTCAAGCCAGTGACGTCCCTTCTGGTCTGGTCCGTTCATGCTATTTCCAGACCATTGACTACACTTCGCAAATTGTGAACGCTGCGAGTCTAGGGGGGCAGGCGTAACGCTGGTTTTCCGAAGCCAACGAGTTGCTGATTTTTATTAGGTCTTCAAATTTCCGAACTTTATCTATAAAAACAAAGGGAAATTTTCCCACAGGAAACTTGGTTTTCGAGTCCATCTTGTGCAGAATTTTCTTGCGCACCATATATCTTTTGCACTTGTTTGTCTACCAAGGCAACGCTAGTCCAATTTTTGCATCTTTTGGCTAAAGTTTGGAAACTTGGGGACCTAATCACTCCGTAATTGAAACCTAGGGTTTCTCTGACCCCTTAGTTTACCTCCCATTTTGTCCTATGGATTTAAGACTAAGAATCTCTCCTTCACAGAACCTTAGATGTAGGGTTGCACGTCTAGGGTTAAGTAACTATTTATTTAGGAAAATTCATGAATAAATAATAGATCATAACTCACCCGCATGTAGACGAGGTCATGTTACGGCTCACAGAAAGCTCTGACCTGAATGACCTGCAGATGGCAACACTTGGGTGGATCATGTGACCTCAAATGGACCATTTCAACAAGGCACAATGCCCAAAGAAGAGCTACATTCTCAAGTCATTACTAACCATACCTTCTGGAAGGCTGCTCTGTTCGTCCAATATATCTCAGTCACCGGCGAAAAACTAAGTACATAACGTATCCAAAAATTGATGTAAAGTTGCGCGTCCGCTTATCAACGACAATTTTCGTCAATGGATAACAGAGATTATGTCAGAACGAAAGTTCCTCACAATTTACTATTATTATTAGTTTAATCCTTCCTATACACATGAAATATGATTCAAAGAGAACGAAGAAAAAAAGGAACATTTAGTATGGACTATAGAAAATGTGGAGTCAATGCACAGGTGTGTCTCCCCATTAGATTCCCTATGCATAGCAACAGCAAGTTAAGAAGGAAAAGAAAGAAGTTCCGAAAGCCTATCTATATTTGAGGTACCCAACAGAGCCCTTGCATCGCCAGTCCCCTTCGCATAGGATTGACAACCTATCTAACCTAACCCTACCGCCTATCCTACGCCTCCTGAGGGTAGAGACTCCTCATTAGCAGTTGACCGAATCAACTCGGAACTTCACTCGAGCAATTTATTTAGATTATTCAGAAGGCAAAGAGTTTTCAGATGCACACGAAAAGGTTTCGCAGAGCGAAACTTTCAGCCAAGTTTCACACGGTGCTTCCGACAATCCCAACACGAAAGTGAGAGTTTTGTGCCAATCGCCTGGCCTGAGCGAAACCGTCGGGTAGCCATGCTACCCACCGCCGAGCCTGTGAACGGTTTCTCCGGGCTCGCTGGAATGCAGCGGGGTCACCGCCGGAACGAGTTCTGCCTAACGGCATTTCTCGAGTTCCGATTCCAGCTTTTCTTTGTGCTTCAAGAAAAGGAAGATGAAAAGTTGGCATGCTGCGTACGGAAAAGAGGGTATGTCATAGCATAGCGCTTGTCTATAGCTGTAATAGTTTAATAATAATAAGCTCAAAATGTGTGTGTGTGTAGCTATCAACTGCGCATATTTTGCACAGTATACGCGGATTGTTAAAACATTTTGTAACGACCAATACAGAAAAAACATTTATTTTGCCCAATTTGTATATGAAGCGCGCATATTCTGTACACTTAATTTCAAAATTCTGCTTCACGAGCATCAGATACCTTGCACGGGTCCGTACCCTGTTCTATTAGAGCTCTTTGTGCCCAGACAACGACATCCCACCAACACGGGATGCAAGTGAAAAAACTCAAGCTATAATAAACGTAAAATTGGTCTTAATGTACTCATGGAGAGTGCCGTGTGTTTCAGAGGTAACGACTAACTCACCACGCATCGTGTCACTAAAAATTATCTCCTACAACTGCATCTCATACAAGCGCGGGATGGGGTTCTAGAGAACACAAGCAAACGGTAGAGGTCGTGACAGCGAGGCTTATGTCTCGCGCTAAACTAATTTAGTCGTTTGTCCGGCATTTTGTGGGTTTGAATCAATATTTGAATAACAGAACATGACTGAGTTAACAGTAGAAGATGCCTTTACCGATTGCATACGTTGTCAGAAGTTCAAAGGTGAATTTGAGCAGGGTAAAGTGACAGAGTAACGTAAGAGATAAATCGACGTGGGACTCGAGTCCCATCAGACAGGAAAGGATTAATGTTCTTTCAATTAAAAAATAGGCCATATTATTGCTCTACCTGGAATGAGTACAGTTGTGATGAAAAAGAAGCCACAGAGTGGCAGCATTTTCTGGCTGTGCAGTGGTATCCCAAATTGTCGGTGGAGCCTGTATTTTGTGCAGACGCAAAGGAGTAATATCAAATGACTACCCAAGTAACGTCAGACGGCTGTACCGAAGGACCACCAAATGGCTGTACCGAAGGACTACCAAATGGCTGTACCGAAGTAACACCGAATGGCCAAATGGCAGTTTATCTGTTAACTTAGACATGAACACCAGACGCTCTGTAGGCTCATTTTATCTAAATCATATCTCCCATATTGAACGTTAGAGTGTGCAGCGAAACAATGGCTGCACACATAGAAAAAATTACAATAGTGACGTGAATGTGCAAACATGTAAACGCTGACGTCAACGGAGAAAAATGGGAATGTTGACGTTACCTTAGAAAACCTAAAATATTGTCTTTGACGTTGACATAGAAAAATGTATGTATTGACTTACATATAAAAAATTGAAATACAATCTCTAACATAGCAAAAAATGTATGCATTGACTTTAGGGGAAAAAATTAAAATTGTGGCGTTAACGTAGCACAAATTGAAATACGAGCGTTAACGTAGCACAAATTTAAATAATGACGTTAACGTAAGAAAATGGATATATTGACGTTAAGGAAGAAATATTGAAAAAATGACTTAACGTAGTAAAAATTAAAATACTGATGTTATCGCAGCAAAAACGTAAATATAGACGTTAACGTAGTACAAGGGACGGCACTAGGGCTCAAGAGCGGTGGTTGTAGCGGGGACCCTGGCGGTGGCCAGCGGTGCACAGCACGCGGCGCTGTGAACATCAGGCCTGGCGTGAATTTGCGCAGCGAAAAATAGCGAAAGAGCATTACTAAAGATCATAAAGAATCAAAGATATATAAACTTTCGGTAAATTTGTAATGCAAGCCTGAAATACATGGAGCCCTCCCGACCAGATTTTGGCGTTCCCCTGTACGAGTAGAAGAGCTAAATTTTTTTTTCTCTAGTAGTATTAGTAGTAGTAGTAAACGCTTACATAGTTTGCTACTTTATTTCATTAAAATACAGGCCATGTTCTTCAGGGTCCTCCAAACATTAATAACCGGGACTAGAAATTCCCGAGGTAACATTTGGCACGGCCCTGCAGCGTGGGCACCCACCAGGTCGCCCCAGGCAACTTCCAAGGGGAAAAGCACACCTCGCTCAGCTCTCTGAGGATGCTGGCACAGACGCCGACTTCCCAGCAGACACCGCTAAGCTTTCATCGCACGCACACTTTCTTCCAATGAATTGTCTTCGCCAACAGAGAAGGCGAACACTAAAGGCTTAATGGCTGGAGAAATTTTCACGAAAATCTACGGAGATCAGGCGCCTACAAACGACAAAAATGGCAGGCCTGTTTTGCAGAAGTAAGAAATTTCGTGTCGAAAAAATTAGAGGCGTTATTATAGATTAATTATGTTACTTAAATAGAAGTTGTCTAATTGAAAAAACTACTATTGGTCTTTGACTATCATAAGGACAATTTTTCAAAAACAGAGAAAATGCACCAGTCGTAGAAGCTCTGAGCAGTAAACTATAGATGAGTTGTCAATTTTTACTTAATCACTGATCAAAAACGATTAGATATAAAAATATAGATATAAAAAGTAGAAAAAATCTTTCTTGTACGGAGCGTCATTTTATACGACTCACGTCTGAAATACCGTCATACGTTGGAGAAAGAAATAATATAAAAAATTGAAGTTCGACGTTTATACTTTTTATTCAAGTTACAAGAATAAAGTCAGTTCGTCTTGAGTTAAATTTATTTATGCAAAACACGGAACATCTAATACAGCTCACACTAAATCAAATGCAAGGAGGCATGTGAACGAAACGTCTGTGTGTGTCAGCATGCGCCCGAAAACGAAGTAATAGAGTGTAACTCAATTCACCACTACTACTGCGGACACGTGGTCCACATGATCGCTCCCCTATTGTGCTCACACAGTTCACTATTGCGCACTATAGACAGTTCACTATTGCGCCCGCTGGATGTGAACATCAATGCCCACTAATGAGTCACAGCAGTAAGCGTAAAAAAAATGAGAGCCGAATTAATGCGTACAGCATACTAAATCACCTCTTCACCGAGTCTTAACACAAGATTTCTAAAGAATTAAATAACACCCCTTCGTTCTGTCGAGCTGTATCGTGGATACGCGTCGCACACAAGAAATGAATTAACCCTTTACCGTCTGTGTGGATTTCACAAGCGACTTCCATGAGGATGCTGCTGGGTTTCCGTAACAAGCTAAAGACAGCCCTATTGCGCTTAGCTAGTTTTCGGCGGAAGGCTAAATGCAGCCTTATCGACGAAATAATGTTCGAGGTAAAGGATTAAAAGATATAGGGAAACGACACGTGCAGGTGGACTCCGCAGACGATGACGTAAATGGAGCACTGCAACAACATCGCTACCAATGGGCCAGCTCTGGACGACACTACACGATATTCACTGTATAATTGTTGCTGTAGAGCGGTCACGAGGATCTGTAACAGCTACGTATGCAAGTGGCACAGAGTGAAGCTTAGTCTTGAACTCGAACGAAGACTGGCGCCACCATGTCGCCGAATTTATATTTTGTCTGGTTCTTTGTTAAAGCCATAATGTCGCTTTTTTGAGTCACTAAACGTAGTGAAAAATGAATGCTAGAACTACGTATTTGTGGTCAGGTCCATGGATTTTTTAGTTAAGAAATCGTCTAGAAGAGCAGGTGGAAGTATACTGTATGTTATTGAAATAGTGTAAAATAAACAAGTTAAAACTAATTGAAATACTCAAGTGCACTTCATATCTATGAAAAAATTGTCACGTTGTGGAAGCAGTACCACAACGTAAATGTGATGTTATGCTCTCAATTGTCCCTTGAAGCCGTGACATGACTAGAGTCACATGTATGTACAATTACGTTCTGCATCGAGTTAACATCACTGCAACGGGATCAAATTCCCCTTTCAACATCTGGTAGGGAACGTGATGGACCAAGTCCCAGTCACCGGCCAGTCACTCGTGCTTTTTAAAGCTGACACGCAAACCTCGAACAAGGACAAAATGAATACTTCAATACGAGATGTAAATTTGGAGCGTCGAGGGCTGAGGGTACAACTCAGCTAAAGACAACGAGGCAGACCTCAGAATGCAGCGGACCCTCCGACTGCTGGCCACCGGATGAGAAAGCGAGGCCAAAAAAAAACAGATGGGGTCTGAAATCCCAGGTTCCCATGGGAAAAAAACATTGCGAAAGCTCATCATCGCAGCCACAAGAGTGCGGCTCCACAAGTTTTGTCTCGCAACAACAAAGATTCATTCAGCAAATGCGTTAGAAATCTTCCGATGATGCGTCCATTGTCTGACCACACCACAGCGGCCAGATGGCTGAATGGAGGAACACTCCAGCACTTCCACTCGGCCCCCTCAGCTGGGGATTGTGCCGAGGGGCTGCCCGCCAGCCAGGGACTTGTTGCTGGGAGGATAGGGCTGTTTTCGAGCATTCATGAGTTGTTGCTGGGAAGGGTAGGACGTGTTCCCAGCAGGCTGGGACTTGTTCTTGAACATTCAAGAGTTGTTGCTGGGAAGGTTAGGACGTGTTCCAAGCAGGCTGGGACTTGTTCTTGAACATTCACGAGTTGTTGTTGGGAAGGTTAGGACGTGTTCCCAGCAGGCTGGGACTTGTTCTTGAACATTCACGAGTTGTTGCTGGGAAGGGTAGACGTGTTCCCAGCAGGCTGGGACTCAGTCCACCTGAAGATGGAAAAAGACGCCCTCAACTCATACCAGGCCACCTTTCCGATAGCTCCCGTCGCTGCGGCGAGCCGCCGCACGTCTGTCCCTCGCTTCGCTTCAGCGAAACTTCAGTAAACTAACAAAACAGTGAAAGCAAGAAGACATCAATTCTTACTTAATTTAAAACGTGAAATACATCTGGAAATTTATTTCGTACGCAACGCATTTTTTTATTGAAGCAAGACGGGTGACGTTTGGGAATCATGCTTCGCGGCGAAAGTTACACGACAGAAGTTCTTGTAGGCGACGTTTAGGGAAGAGTAGGAAATTTAGCTAAGCCTCAGGAATTAGAATACAAGTTTTCTCCGACCAGATGAACTGCTGTGGCACCTGAGGCCGCACAATCATTGAACAAACGACTATTTAATGACTATCTATTCATCAAGTAGCTCGGCACGGTGTTAGTGCAGAGGAGCGAAGGCAGCCAGCTGGTTCACACGAGCCTCGGACGGCCAAAGTAGGCCCGGAATTGTGAACTAATGTGAGATCCTTTCGCGTCGTTTGTGAATGCCTGCGTGCACTCAGCAAAATTATTTGAAGTTAGACCGCATACAGCAAAAATGACATCAAACGCGTCATAGCACACGAAGGATGTAAGCAAACAAAAGCGAGATGATAAATATCTCGCACCAGCGTGACGCTCGCCTTCTTTAAAAAAAATATACCCTCACAGGACAGAAAGACAAGCAGCCCACGCACGGCACGCAGGCAAGCAGCCCACACACGGCACGCAGGCAAGCCGAACACGCACGGCACNCAAGCAGGACACACACAGCACGCAGGCAAGCAGCCCACACACGGCACGCAGGCGAGCAGCATTCGCCTGAAGAACAAAACTCCCTCGTTCCTGTGTAACGCTCGAGTTACGCACGCACTTCACCGAGCCGATCGCGAACCGTCAATGATGATCGAAAAAGAGTCAAACAGAAACAAATTGGGGCAAAGTAAAGAAAACGAAGCAAAAATATTCAAAATCGAAAAATACCAATAACATGGACATAAAGATGTTCATTCCGTGACGTATCGACCGAAGTTAACATAGCATAGAATTGAAAAAGTTCATGACGCAAACAATTGTAAACAATTTCTGATACGAATGATATGAACCAGTAAATAATATTTCATCACTAATTGCTACAACATAATTGCAGGGTGATGCGAGGTACCGCGACGTTCGATAGAAGAGTCTATGGCAGGCGTACAGAATTGCTCGCTCCAGGAATTTTCTCCAGGGGTTGGGATCGTCCCCAGTGGGGAGGGGGTGGGGCACCACTGGCAACGATGGCGCCCCCAGGGCAGGGGCTGTGCCCTGCAGCTCGCCAGAGCTGTCACACAGGGCTTCATGAGGCACAACACCAACTCCTGCATGCATGACGGCCCTGAACATTAGGTCATGTGGAACATATAGAGCTGCTATCCTGGAAGTCGTCAATGTGAAAGCAGTGTTGCACTGGTGTTGAACGCCACACGGCGCTGAACGCCACACGGCGCCGAACGCCACACGGCGCCGAACGCCACACGGCGCCGAACGCCACACGGCGCTGAACGCCACACGGCGCTGAACGCCACACGGC
>VOMN01090016.1:0-24267 GCA_014899125.1 Orchestia grillus | reverse complement strand
AGTGTGTTCCCTGTGCCTTATTTATCCCGTTTGACTAAAGGAGATATTCGGCACCACTCGAACATCAAAAGCCACCACAATAACACAACACACACCCAATTCGCGAAGATAGTACTTTCGGACCTTGAAGATGGAAGCCATTTTCATGTCTCCAAAATAAACTGAGTTAGGCTCCATGCGTTTTTCTGTCAAATTCAAGGTACAGTAGCAAGGTCGAATTAAACCAACCCCAATATCCACAATGGTGAACCTTCAGAGCCTTGCGTTGGTATTTTGATTGGATTTTGAAGCACATTTATCTTAATTGCTGTAGTACTTACTGCTGGTCGAGTTTTGTACATGACTTCTGGCTATGTGATTGGTTATTTCTAACATTCTGTACTCGTGAAGCCTTTCGTGCTAGTTTTTTTTCGTTAGTTGCCTCAGTTCAGAATGGAGCAAGCTAGTAAACCAAACGTCAGCATAACAACGCAGGTCAATAACGTGGCTATAAACAACGGGAATCTCCCATGAAATCCTTCGCATGGCGTTAGATCGTTACGTCTCCCCAATTTTGTCCCTGAGGAACCAGCTCTATCGTTCACCCAGATAGAGCACGTATTCTTCAATAACGGGATTGCTGGAGAAGAGGATCTCTATCGCTGTGTGCTGGAGCATTGTTAGCAGGGATTGCACTGAAAGTGACCGAACTTATCTATACTATTCCCGCTGCAGAGCCCTATTCAACTTTAAAACAAAGGATTTTGCACGAGTTACAGAAATTCGAGGGCGAACGAATTAGGTCGCTTATCGATCCCATGTGCCACTGAATCAATACCTCCGTCCAAGGTGTTACGGGAGATTAGGAAGTTAGCAATGAGAGTGGGTGCTAGTGAACTAATGATTAGGGAGTTGTTCGTGTCCAAAATTCCAGTGCACTTGCGTCCTTTTCGAATATCTAGTGGGGCAGGAAAAACTGTGGAAAAATTGGTTAAACTCGGTGATAACCTGTTTTTTTCATTTCTTTTCGCGTGGGGCAATAACTAGTCCACCAGTAACCCCAGTACTAGTAGCTGCAGTATCTACAATAACGTTAGAGTCATTACATAGGAAAATTCAACAGTTAGCACAATAAACCATGACAACACCGCTTATACGAGGACCGAGCTGAACCGCATAGTAGCGAAAGTGGGAACGGACTTTGATCACCGTCCTTCGCGCGCAGTAGATAAGGACCAACGCCAATACCCTAGTTCTTCCCATTACCGTTCCTTTAATCGCTGCGCCAGAAGGCCCCACTCGTTGCCGCGCGCAAATTCACGTACCCGTAGCACGGGGAACTCTGTTGGTATCATCATAAGTTTGGGGTCCATGCGCGTAAGTGCGCATTACGCTGCTGTTCCCATCATGGTCAGTTCATCTCGGGAAACGATCCCAGCAGCGAATAGTCATGACTACTACGTTGCCCAAACCTGAAGCCAGTCGTTTCCTAATTCTCAGGGACCCTTTGATCAAATTTACATTCCTGGTCGACACCGTCTCCGCCGTGTCGATTCTTCCTGTTTCTTTCACTAAACGCGGGCACCTAGTGGGAGTTAACAATCTCATAGCAGCGAACAGTACTCCCATAGTATGTTACGGGACAAAAACACTCACATGTTCACTTATGTTGAGGCGAGTGTTTCAATGGTCTTTTATTGTGCCTGATATCGAGTACCCGTTACTTGGCGGTAATTTTTTGTCTCATTTTGGCTTGGTTATGGACTTAAAGAATCAACGAAGTATAGACCCGCAGGCGTCGTTATGTACCGTATTGGCAACCGCTGAGGAACCCCCAGACGTCCATTCTATCTCAGTTGCGATAGATACTACGTGCTCTTATCAGTCCATAGTAGAAAAATTCCCTGAACTAATCCTAACCTGGCTAAACCTTAATTAAAAACTCGAGTACCACCCATTTCATTCTTACACAAGGTCCCCCTGTTTATTCACGTGCCCGTAGACTCCCTCCCGATCGCTTGCAGATTCTCCAGACAGAATTCCAGCGTATGCTGGATGCCGGTACTGTTAGGGTTTCAACAAGCCCTTGGACAATTCCTTTCTTGCTCGTGCAAAAGCCAACGGGGATTTCAGACCATGCGGCCATTATCGTAGACTAAATGAAGTTACGACACCTGATCGATTTCCAATTCCTCATTTGCAAGATTTTAGCGCAAACCTCCACGGGACAATCATTTTTCTTAAGTCTACCTTCAGTTGACGTTCCATCAAATATCCGTGGAAGAACCCTCTATCGCTAAAATCGCAGTAATTACTCCCTCTTTTCTTTATGAATTTTTGATTATGCCATTTGGTTTGCACAATGCCCCTCAAACTTTTCAAAGCCACATGTCCGAAGTTCTCGCTGGTTTGCCGTATTGTCTCAGACGAAAATTGTTTTGCAGAAGTAAACACGCGATTGTTTCACTAGATGAAGTAGATGATGTGCGAAAAATTTCGGCTCATTTCGAATGTGCATCCACAATCACAAGAAAAAATTTCCCATCTATTAGACCAGCACAGTCGATGTGCACTTGGTACCAGGGCCTTGATGGCCATTCCCTCGGATGAAGTTCCGCTCTTGTAGGAGCTGGGCGATTGTTCAGGCATTCCATACACGTCTTACTTGTTTCTTCTAAGTCCTTATTTAAGTTAGGCCATCACACATAGCTACGTGCCAACTCCTTCATTCTAGATGATCCCACATGACCCGAATGCAGTTCTTCAATAATGATTGATCTTAGTGACAGGGACAATAACCCTTGACCCCCACAGAGCACAACCACTCTGAGTGGAAAGTTCCTCTCTCCTCCTGGCGAACGGCGCAAGCACAGGGTCACCAATCACTACTTAGTTAGTGAACTAAGGATCACAATTGGAGTTTCAACGTGACATCTGTACCCATTTTAAAGGTTTTAGTGTTAATGATTGAGAAACCGAAGTGACCCATACTTTGTGCGTGACTGATTTCAGAATTGGCGATTTTTATTTTTTATCTATTCATTTAGTAAAATTCGAAATAGGTTAGACTTTTGGTTATCATTTTAGCAGTTTACCGTATGAATAAAAGAATTTAAGTTACAATAGTCCATCTTTGCTCTGTAATTATTATATTAAGAGGAATGCACATAGATCACGTGATGTTATGTGCTAATACTTCCCTCTCCGTGCTTAAAAACGAATTAAGAATTACGATCTGGAGTTTAAATGTGACTTCCACACGTGTAGTCATACAGATCTCAATTTAAAGTTACATTGGGACTTCCATATTTCAATTTTACAGCTGTAATTTTACTCAGTGATAACCAAAGATAAATACTTTGTATATGAACGATTTCGAAATGAACTTTTTTGTGGAACTTTATGGTGTAGGGGTTAGCGTGAAGGCCTCACAGCCGAAAGGACTTAGGTTCGAGCCTCGGCTCAGGTGAGGCGTTTTACGTAACTGTGGAGTACTTCCCTCGGAAAAGTAAGTTTAAATCACACATTCCTCACATCCCCCACCACACCAGTAGTTGAAAGGTATTGAAAACCCAATGATAAAACGTGTTGGAATAAATAAAGGTTCTTTTTCTCATCCAAGGGCAGAACTCCAGGGCTACGTAAAAATTAGGGCTGGGCCAGCAACCATGAAATAAGCAGAAACGTCTTCAAGTATTTAATATACCCCAAATATAAAGCACTTGAAACCTATTTTTCTATATGATGGGAGATTCGGGTTTCGTTATTTGTTAAGCGTTGATTTGCATGGATCACATGACCCGGAATTGTCTTTAAGCACAATAAAATACGTGTTTATTTTCTGTAGTGGCGGAGTCCGGACGCTATTCAGCTTTTGTTTGGAGGAATATTTAAACTCTGTTCTGCTCAGGTACTTTAAAAAAGAGTTTTCTAAGAAGGATTATTTTGGCCAAAATAAAGGCTCCATCTGATGTTTGCTCACGTATCAAGTTCAGTTCGTTTGGCGTTGGGTGCTCTAAATTGAACTGCTGTAAAGGAAATTGGAGGTGACCTTGGGTGGAGCTTGTTATCTGAGCAAGTGATGAAAACTGTTGAATTGCTAGGGGAGAATTGAATGTATGGAAAGTGATAGGTAGGCAATGCATATGTTTGAAAGGAATTCAAGCATAAGTGCATGGGAGGTGTATGAGAGGCATGCAAATTAGAAATCTCAAAGATTGTGTGTTGGAGATGGAAGGTCTGCTCACTCTGCTGATGAATGGTTGAGACATCAAGAAGGAAATGGATCAGAATAGGTCTACAAAGGATGAAAGAACGAAATTGAAAGGGAAAAAAAAGAGTATGCATTTGTCACAGGGAAAAAGAGTATGCATTTGTCACAGGGAAAAAGAGCATGGATGAGAAAGCATATCTAGTCAGGTATACTCAAAAGAAAATACAAAGGACTGATTTATTTGTGATGGAAGTTATGAGAATCAACTGCTGTTTAGAGTTCAGTGTAAAACTTTACAAGTAAATAGGTGTATTTGGAGATGAAATAAAAGAAAGAATAGGAATCTAGTATGTGCATACAGTGCAACAGTAAAGTGAAAAAAAATAATTAAGCAATTGTTTTTTGAGTGTAGTATGATATAGTGTATGAGCAATGGAGAGTAATTCAGTGATATGTCAATAGTGCTGAAGAGGATTTGGGTGTACAGTATCTTATAAGACTGGATGAAAAATGCAATTTGGTTGTTGTTTAAAACCTTTATTAATTCCAGCACATTTTAACGTTGGGTTTTCAATGCCTTACAACTACTGGCATGGTGAGGGATGTGAGGATTGTGTGGTTTAAACTTCCTTTCCCAAGGGAAGTACTCCCTGGTTACGTGAAATACCTTGCCTGAACCGGGATCGAACCTTGAACGTCCCAGCTGCGAGGCCATCACGCTTACTAGTAAGCCATGTTTATGCAATGAAAAAATTCTTGGTGAAATCATGGAGTGTAATGCAGGGATAGGTGGTGTTTGGTAGGTTTTTGTATGTTGGGCTAACCTTTCAAGCATGAAAGTATCATTTTTTTTGAGAAAATGGGTTACCAGGTGACATCCTTTCTTGGAGTATTGGTTAGAAATTGTATATGACTAGTAGTACCTAATATTATGATAAATTTATTGATCAGGCTAGTTAACAGCCATTGAGGCAAAAAGATCAGCATATGTGTACATTGCATGATTCTTAGAGGAAATTTTTGTGACAAAAATAAAGGCTCTAACAGATGTTAACCTTTATTTCAAGATCAAGATCAATGAATTTTGCCGCAATTTGTCTCATTTTTAAATCTTAGGCCTTGAGCTCATAAAAAGACTAGATAGTTCATGAAATTTGTCCAAAGTAAGTTTTCTTTCCTCATACAAAAGCATGTGAATTTTATTCTACATTTTTATTAGTTATGAAAACAGAAGCCAAGTCATGATGCAGAATGATTTCAATCATGATATCATGTTTGGATCTTGATTTGATTGCATTTCAATAGAGATATGGTTGCCTTCAAATGGGGATACAGTTGTGTTTGAATAAAGATGTAGTAGTGTTTGAATGGAGATGTGGTTGAGTTTGAATACAGTTGTGACTGTGGTTGCTTTTGAACGGAGATGTGGTCACGTTTGAATGGAGAGTGGTCATGTTTGAACAGAGATGTGGTCACATTTCAACAAAGATGTAGTCACATTTGAACAAAGATGTGGTCACATTTGAACAGAGATGTGGTCACATTTGAATGGAGATGTGGTTACATTTGAATGGAGATGTAGTTATGTTTGAATTGAGATGTGGTCATAATTGATCAGAGATGTGGTCACTTTTGAATGGAGATGTCATGTTTGAATGAAGGTATGGTTATGTTTGAACGGAGATGGGGTTGCATTTTAATAGAGATGTTGCATTTGAATCAAGATGTTGTCTCATCTGTATTGCAATTACAACTTGTAGAACTCGGTACACTTTTTTACAAGCTGACGGTAACATATAGACTGCAACTGACTTGGTTTGTCCAAGTTGAAAACCAAATTTCAATGCTGCATGACTCTCAAATATCAATATTTGAATAAAAATTGAACAAAGAGGTCTAAAATCTCTGATCAATTTTGTGCATTGCTATGATTAGCTGCTGCACTGGAAAAAATTCTCAATGTTAAGAAAAAAATTTGAAGCATGTTTTTCACCGTAATTCTACTAGTGTGACCACATAAGCACATCATCTGTATATGTTTTTGATATTAATACAGTAGAATGCAAATGTCCTAAGTTGCTTCAGATGCTGGCTTTTGATACAAACTACAGTCAGTGACTAGAATTCTTTCCTATATCAATACCATTTTATAGCTCTTATAAAATCTACAAAATAACCCTAAACATAATGTAAAAATTAAATGTAGTATGAAGATTTTAGTATAAGATTTTTAAAATCATCCTGAGTACTTCTGCATGACAGTAAATTTATTTTAGTTACTTGAATATACTTATTAATACGTACTTGAGCACACTTAATTTTGACAAATCTTTCATTTACTTTTATGCTTCAAAGATATTCTAGAATTGCAGTAATCTTTTTCTTGAAATTGATCGTTAATTTAAGTGTTATATTCTTCTTTCTAACTTAATTTTGCAAAGGCTTTCTTTAAGTATTTCAAATTTGTGCAGGTCTCAGGTCTAAAAGTCCCAGCATGGCACAAAAGCCATCTCTCATAATGCTCAACAAATATCTTCTTCCTTCTTTTGGGGAGATGAAATTGGCTGGTTCTGCTTCCAGCTATGTTTACCTCTACTATCTGATCTTCATGAAGAAGCTTAGTAATGCTGCTCATGGTGAGGCCTTCAAACGGTGAGTGCCTAATTTCTGAGACTTTATGCTCTTTATGAATGGATGAAGATTAAATATAATTTTTTGTTCTTGTTGATTCACCTTCTGATGATCTCACATGATCCCTGAAAGATTTGTGAGGCTTTAGTTAGAGCCTCTGCCTCTCTGTTATTGAATTTTTTGCTTAGTTATTGTGTTTCATAAGAAGAGTCAATTTAAGTAAAGGAATTTTGCTCCTTATGCAACGAGGTGCAATTCGTTCATTGATTAGATTTAACATTTACCTCACATTTTAGGCTTTTAGACTTTTAGTATCATACTCAAGCTTAAGGTGGTTAATTTTTCTTCCATCTAGGAAGTAGTTTGGGGGTCCACAAATACTGAAGGTAAAAAATTAACAATTTTTTTGGGTACAGGAAGTGCATCAGTGTGACGGCTGACGACGTGGCGCAGGCTTCAAAGAAATTATGTCGCGAATTCAGCCTTCGGCACAATATGAGTCAGATGCATTCTAGAGGCTCCAGGCGCAGCACCTCCAGTGAACCCAGCAAGAAGGAGTCCAAGATGCCTGTTGATCGTGTGCAAAATCCTGGTGTGAAAAGCAAGATCAAGAAACCATCTCACCCTATCATAAAAGCAAAGCCTAAATTAGCTGTTTCTCACAAAGCTCGTTCAAATAAATTTAAGGTACAACATGAGATGGACAGTATTTCGGAGGAATCATCTCAAATTTCACTAACCATGAGTGAGAATGGTAGTGCCTCAGTTTCAAGTGATTCTGATTCTGATATGTCTTAATTATGAAACATGCAATGCTTATCCAGATAGACTATTTTTACTACATACTAATACAAAAACTATCCCGACAAACTGGATCTTGTTGGTTTGATATGTTGCTGTAACATACAAAGAATGCCTCAAAGGGCACCCCTGATAAAGATCTACTACAAGAGGTTTTCTTTTTATGTATTGTAAAGGCTTGACGTTAGTGGGGCAGGTTGGGATGTGGGAAAATACTGAGTGGCACCTTGAAAAGGAGGGAGAGGAATGTTGTTTTTACCTGTCTTGGGACCGTGATAATAACGTCACTTCCCACCGCAAAATTGATCACGCTTGCAGACTTAGGCTGTTGTGGATTCCGTTTTACTGCCAAAAGCAAAACCAACTTCTTTCCTGCTCTCATCATTGATTTTCTCAACACACACCTTGAAGTTTGCGCCACTATGGTGCAATGTATGCTGGAGATTGACTGACTTTCTGGAAACAGTTGCGTTGAGTGTACGTGAAGTGTTAAGATCCTGAAGAAAGTAGTAATAACATTACAATAAATAATGAAGTTTAAATGGAGGAAAGGTAAATATTCTGGTAATGTCTGTGATGGCGGAAAATATCTTGACTTACTACCGAGAAGTTATATCGCCTAATTCAAGAAATGTAGTGCCGATGGGCATGGGTTCTGTGTTGCTTGAAATCATCAGTCTTGTTGGCCGCAGTGGCTGCAGTCATGTCAAGACTAGTGCATCTTACCTGTATAAATTGGAAGTATTTCTCATATATAATGCTCATATTTGTTCCATTGGTGTTGTGGTTATTTCTTGAGTATATGCAGCATGAGCTGTGGGCTCCTAATGTTATGGCTATGTGATGACCAAACTTTTCTTTAAGAAGAAAGTCAAGTTCTCATAAAAAAATACCGTTCAGGTTTCCAATGAACAAAATCAAATTTATTCGGCTACATTTTCTTTTTGATCTCACTTTAGGGACATGACACTCATTTGTGTAAGGTTGCCGAGCTCGTTTCTGGGTGATTATGCGATTGCCGAGCGCATCTCTGAGTGATTATGTGATTGCCGAGCTCTTCTATAGGTGATTATGTGATTGCCGAGCTCATCTCCGGGTGATTATGTAATTGCCGAGCTCATCTCTCGGTGATTGTGATTGCCGAGCTCGTCTCTGGGTAATTATACGATTGCCGAGCACCTTTTCAAGTTTCCTCTTGTACTAGTTCTCGTCTGCGAGAGACGCGTGCTGGTCTATATATCCTCACCTGCCAGCGAGATCTTCTGCCCTTCTTATTGGGAGAATTCATTCACATTTATTTCATGTGCAGTTCAGCCTAGTCATGTTTCATGTGCAGGTGAGCCCAGTCATGTTTCATGTGTAGGTGAGCCCAGTCATGTTTCATGTGTAGGTGAACTCAGTCATGTTTTGTGTGTAGGTGAGTTCAGTCATGTTTCATGTGTAGGTGAGTTCAGTCGTGTTCCATTTGAAAGTATGTGTCGCACTTATATCAAAGCAAAATTATGAATGAGTGCAAACCCGTCTGTTTCTGTCAGTCAACTTTTTTTTCATGAAATTGTTAGTTTTCAATGAACTCATCATTTACTATCTCAACTGAATGAGTCTTATCTAGAAAGTTTTTTCATTGAGGACAGACTGAGGAGTCATTCCTTAACGGCTGCTTTCTTGAGTTTAGTTTTATTTATATCAATCTTTTTCTTTGACATCCGATGTTCGATTTTTTTCAAACCATACGTGAGTGCGCTTTTGCGGCACATCAGCTTCGCTGCACGCTCTGTAACTTTTTCTTGCTAATTCGTTTGATGAGTATGATCGTACACGATATTAATCATTGAATACCTCGTGCTTCCGTAACCGTATAGTATGTAGGTTATTGCTGGAAATGATTCCTGCATAGAGTATTTTCCTAGCAAACTTTATGTATGATACTCGTACCTAAATACAGTGTCAATAAAAAAGTTATTAAAAAAAAGAGGTAACAAATTTGCAAATACACGCAGCTTCTTTACAAAATGCTGTGAATTTTTTTTAGTTCGTTCCCTGATGCCAGGGAACCAACCCACAGAAAGGGATTCGTATTTTGCAATAAATTTGGGTGGCAACCTACTGTTGTTTTACTATGGTAGCTTCAGGTGGCACCATTATTTGACTGCTACTCAGTTTGTATTTTATATTGTATGACATCGACAGCCTACTCTCACTGCGTACTATGACTGCGACGTGACGCTCGAGTGTCCTCAGTACACCGTCAACCCTTGACTGCCCAGGTGTTTTTTTGGCCGACTGACTTGTTTTCTTGTCGGAAAGTGGTGAAAATAACCACTCCCGATTAATTTGATCATGACTTCATGAATATTGTGTAAAAGCCTATGATAAATTTTCATCAAAGATACTGATGCGAGAAGACTGCGTAGTTATTGTTTTATTTTCGTTAACGTTTTTCAATGTTAGGATGAAAAGGTACGTTTTTTCTGTAAAAATAGGTGGCAATAAAGATGAGGACCTCAAAATTCCTGTAACAAAGGAGCTACAAAGTCTTGAAAAAATAAATGAAACCTTTTAGTATGCGCACTAATTTTTTCTACATGTACAACATCTGAACGACAAACATTCATGTATTCAATTAAAAAATTCAACGTTTTCTTTGAAATTTTCTTCCAGTACCCCTGAATAACGCGCCACATCCTTTCTGTGTCTTCCAAACGTTGTCCATCGGCGTTAACTTTATTTGTTAATAGGCTGCGGAGATATTCGACGTGGTTGATACCCGGTGATTTAGCGGCTCAACTTAAAATGTTGATATTTTGGTCATGGAGTCCCTTGAGTGTTTTGTGATGTGGATGGCGCCGTTATCGTGTTAGAACACGGCATATTTTTGGTGAGCACGACAAAAATGGAAGGACACATCCTTTGCAGCACTCCAGTAGACTGCACTTTCTGCGATTTGCTTTCCCTCAATTTTCACCAGACACGCGTTGCCCTCAGCTGGAAAGGCCCGTGTCAACAGAGAACCTCCTTCAAAGGCCGTTCGTTGAAGAGAAGATCTGCTCGCCTTTCCTTAAATCAGGCCAACCATCAGGTCCGTCAAAACGTAAGGTTTCTCGCTTGAAAACTCCAGTTCCACCCAATTTTTGTAGGTCAAGTGGACTTTTCTTATCACATCCTTTTGCTTTTCCATGCGGAACTCTGTCAAAGCAGGGGCTGTACCCCTGACTTTATTTAAGAGTTTGATGAATTTTTAAATGACTTTCATCCAGTTATAATCAAATTCGTGGAATGTCATTATTTCAACCACTTAACGTATTTTTTTAGAGGCACATTTGTGCTACTTTGGGGGTAAGATAAACAAATGCAAGAGGACAATATTTCTTGTTCGTGGGCTGCATTTTTATCCAGACAGCATTTTTTGATCCTGGGCTGCACCTCTTCAGGGGCATAGGATAAGCCGCAGGCAATAGCGTTAGGCCAGCTAGGTTTGTCTATCTTGTGCTGTGGAGACTGACTTCCCCAGGGGGACATTATTGGGTTACATGAGTTTCAGCTAGGCTTTCGGTACTTCATCTTTCAAGCCCATTTGCTTCTTTCCATTTTCTTGCTTTCGTCGCTGATGATTCTTTATTTCTTCTTCTTCTTCCTTCTTAACTTGCTGTTTCTATGCTCACGAGATCTTGTGGGGAAACATACCTTGTGCATAGATTCCCTGTTCTCTCAAGTCCATACTTAATGGTCCCTTCTCTTTCGGTGCGAGATAATCCGCTTGGAATTGCTCTGTTTCCCGTTTATTTTTTCAGCAGTCCTGCAATCACGAGTGTCCAGCCGCGTCTCGCATTGCTTGTCTCAACTTTCGAAAGCCGTGTTGTTCGTCGCTGCTCGAAACTCTGCTAAGTTGAGGGGATGAAAAAAAAACATTTCATTATTGGAGTGTACTGAAACGAAGACATTTGATACAAAAATAACAAAAAAGATTCTGTACATCACTGAGTTTTGCGTCGAACAACTCTTACCGTTGGCGCGCAGTCCTGTGAGACGGCATTTAACAGAGTAGCAGAATTATTCTAAGGCTTCAACTTATTTATGACGTCAGGTAGTTGGGGAAGGTTTGACACGTCAGCAATGCGTGGTAACAACGCTGGTGGAACTAACTCGAAACACCAAGGGAGAAGAAACTGTGGTAGGTCATACAGGTTGACTCGCTAACCCGGCATTTGTAGAACGGTGGAATCCGAGCATGCGATGGATGAAATTATACTGAATTACCGGTTGTTCCGCCCGTGGTGCTGTGTTGCGGGTCGTGGGGCAGTGTTGCAGGTCATTGTGCTGTGTTGTGGGTCGTGTGGCTGTGTTGCAGGTCATTGTGCTGTGTTGCGGGTCGTGTGGCTGTGTTGCAGGTCGTTGTGCTGTGTTGCGGGTCGTATGGCTGTGTTGCAGGTCGTGGTGCTGTATTGCGGGTCGTGTGGCTGTGTTGCGGGTCGTGGGGCTGTGTTGCGGGTCGTGGGGCTNCGTGGTGCAGTGTTGCGGGTCGTGGTGCAGTGTTGCGGGTCGTGGTAGAGTGCAGGGTCAGCAATTTAAACTCGCACTTGAACATTGAAGAGTTTAGTTGAACTTCCATTCGGCTGACAACATCTACGCGGGAAAAGACGTGATCTGTCAATAGAGCTGACTAAATTCATATTTGTTTAGAGTTATTGCACAGTAAGCGTTTGCTAACTTCTTGCATCAATACTTCTGTGGGAAGAACTCGCTTAAGTGCACTTAAATTACTGTTGAACTTCAAGAAAGGAAGAATTAGTGGTGGTAAATGGACGTGACATCTCTACTTTTCACTTTCGATACTGGTACATCCTGAGATATTGTGACTTTGCTGGAAAGCCACTCTCGTTTTATCGACTCACTTTGCCAGTCCTGAGTCTGACCGTTTCACAACCTCTAAAACTTTGGCAATTTGAACAAAAAATTTCAAATTCCAGTCATGCTGCTTTTCATTCCGTCATCTATTACCCATGTAAATCTTAATTTAAGAGTCACTTACCGAGTTACCTTACGACCTTAGTCTATACGACACAGTGATGAGGTTTAAATGTACAATACGTCCCTTCTCTATTTGAATTCGTTTATTGAATGATTAAAGAAGACTAATGTTCAGGTTATTTCCGTTTCAGCCGAGGTTGCAAGAATATACATGTACGTTTTTCTGTTAGAAGATATAAACTTCATCATGAGTAATTCCTTTTATCATATACCCGGGTAAATATTTTTAGACGTTTCCATACTTATTTGTAGCGTTTCTTCAATGCCAATTATGCCCAAATAGAAAGACAGATGAGTTGCGTTTCCATTACAACACACGCTGGCACCGAGCGTCGGTAATCTATGGGTTAAACTCGCAAAGTACTTCTTGGCTTTCTACTTCATATAATCTACTATGTTTAATGCTCGATTCATGTTCACTGCGTGATACCCTGCACGTTAAATTAGATAGGAAGCCACGTTAAAACCATACTCATCATCTAAAGGCTGGATTAGTGATCCAGACTTGGGTTCTCCGATGCCTGGCGCCATGACCCGTTCACTAACCTCGTTTAGTGAAGTAGAGTTGTTCGAACCTAATGTCTTAACGGGCAACGAAAATATTCTTGGACATGGAATTGGCTTAACTGATGAGACATGATGCTCGACCGAAAGTGAGGCTGACAAGGATGGAGCTGACTTCTCTGTGTTCTTCATACTGCCAACTGGTGATTGCAATTCTTGAGCATGTTCTTGTACCATGCAAATGGGCATGTTACCGTTACTGGCAGCTGCCTCTCGCTCTCCAGTTGACGGACTTCCTTTGGTTAAATCTGGGCAAAGAGGATCACGACAACTGTTATTCGAGTGATAACAACAGCAACAAGTAGTGATGCCAAGGGGAGTTTCGCCCTCTCCGTGGCAAAGGAAAGGGGCTACGGGCAAGCTACTGAGAACGCCGCAATTTGTCCTCTCTAAATTGTTGGGGGAGTTCGCCATGGATTTCGTAGTCGTACTTTGTTTCGAATGTACGGATGACGGTTTTAATACGAAAATATCATTTGCTGTCGAATTTTTTCCATCGTGGCTCATTGTTAATGTAATCCTATCGTTCGGGCATCGCAATTCTTTGTTTATTTGAACATTACATTGAGTCTTTTCCTTTTGTTTTTGGTACTGAATGCTTCTGTCAACCGAGATGGATCGCGGTGCGCGAGAAGGTAAAGGCGGTAAAGGTTTTCTTATATCTTTCTGTGGGACTCGCACTTTCAGTGGGTTAAGTCGCTCCCACACTGAACAAGTGGATCCACCAGTTAGATTTTTCTGTTTATTTACGGCTCGATTACTTGGATCTTCCAACGTTTCTTGGTTGAGTAAATTCGATGGACTGTCCAAGTGGATGGTCATGGGGAACACAGACGTTGTTCTAGGAGGCGGTGCAGGAACGTCTGAGATTTGTAGTCCTTTCGATTTGTTGTCGCTGTGATCGCTCTCGGTGCAGTCTCCCTCCACATCGTAGAGGAAAAACGCAGCATGAGGTGGAGGCGTCGGCGGGGGACTTGATTCTTGAAAATCAGCCTTTGTCTCTTCTATTTCAGTGCCAGCGTCTGCTACCTTTGCTCGTCGTGCATCAGAAATAACAGATACTTGCAATTTCGTGTTTATTTGAGCTGAATTTATCATTTGTTCTGTATTCGGTGCTTGGATAATTTTTGATTCCACTTGGTCTCCGACTAATCTTTTCTCTGAATGGCTTCCTTTATGTTTAGCGTCGCAATCTCTCTGGAGGTCGTCAAAATCTCTTTTGGTAACTTTTTTCTGAACGGTTTGAGGATCTATTATTCCTAGAGTAACTTTGGCCTTTAGAGGTATGTCTGTTGTATCTACGATGTTTCTGGAAATCTTCGCCTGCTCAAGGGCTCCGTTACATTTGACTACATTTGCTTGGGTTTTCAAGTCATCATTTGAGGAAGCCAAAACCGGATTTTCAAGTGTGAATGTCTCTGTAGGTTGGCATTTCCAGCTCAGGCACTCGGCACAACTTTGGTTTTGGTTGGAACAAAATTTGATAGCAGCACTCTGCCTACAACAGGCATCTATATCACAACCACAATCTAGCTTCCCGCTTCTTACTTCGCCAATGGTCAAGTCACAAAATTGTTTTCTCATTTTTTGATGTGTCCGGAGCGCATTATCTTCTTGCTGAAACTGGGTAGATTTCGCTGGTGACAATATTGAACGGTCATGTGGTAGTAAGCTCTTCCGAATGACGGCTCCAATTTTTTGTAACTTCGTTGTGCGACTTTGAATGGTCGTTTTATTTAAAATATCTGGTTTCTTCGCTTGCGTAATGGTATCAAGCTGAAGAGACTGGCATTTGCTTGGAGCCTGCGGCGTCGTACAATCACACAACTGACAAAACTCTCTGCAATTGGGGTCAGAGCAAGCGACGCTGAGTATCTGGCTGTGACTATTTTTTCTTGGATCGTTAGGTACAATCTCTGCGTTAATTTGGGAATTTTCCTCAGTGGTCGTATTGAGATCAGACTTTTGAACTGCTCGGGTGCTAGATGTAGAAGCAGAATTCAAGATCGGTAACGCTGTTGACACGCGGGTGGGAGGCATTAAATGAGGTGGTCTGGTAGGTAAGGGGGGTGGAGAAGGTATTCGAGGTATGTCACAAGGGGGTGCATGGCCTTCACCGTATAAAATAGCTTCGTACATGTGGTAATGGTAAAGTTCTTCTAGGGATGGCGTGTTTACTTTCCGATGAGGCCATTGTTTCATCTCTCGATGCAGGGACAAGGCACAAACCTTAGGTAAATCTTCAAATGATCGGCTTGTGTTCTGGATATGTTTTGTTGTTGATAGTGATGAAGAAGACATACGATCTGAGCACGAAATTACAGTGGCGGTATCCAGATCCAAGTCGTCTACTGTAGAAGAATTATCGCTACTGCGCGTCCTACTGTCGGTAGTAAGAGAAATTATATCTTCTCCGCTGGCAGTTTGTTCCACAGTTACAGTCGGGGTGTGAGGATAAGGCGTGCCTTTCCGACAAATTCGGCCGTGCCTCTTGTTACTTTCTCTTCTGTTAACACCAGTTGAATTTTTTCCCCCGCAACTTTCTTCGCAGAACCCACTGTTCTGCGTTTTATTTCCAGCCATCTTATCCAATTTGCCAACGTTTTCTTTTGTGAGCTGGCTGTGTGCAGACGACTGAAGTTCTGAAAGCCTACTTATAAATTTTTCTAAGCTCGTCGGTGCAATGGTTTTACTAGCTAAATTTTCGCGCGTGTGAACGGGTTCATTATTATCGACAGCAGAAATTGGAAGTGCAGAACTGGATAGCTTAAATTTTGCTCGGTTACATTTACAGTTTCTTATTCCTTTCGAAGGAAGTTTGCAAAATACGTCTTGATGAAGAGTCTCTATGTGCTGTTGCGTCGGAACATTTTCAGTTTTTCGAGAACATTGTTGTGCTCCCAGTATTTCTCTAATATCGTTAGAATTAGAGCCTTGGAGTCTGTTGAGAGGAAACCCATCCGCGTGTTCAGCGTCCGAGTTGGCCTCCTGCGTGTGGCGCGTCCCTGCATCAGAGACGCAAGGAAGACGAGCGCATCTCACGTCTGTAGGTCGCCGGCTGCTGCTGCACCCTGCAATGAGAATGGAACCTCAGACCTCTACCGTTGTGTTAAAAAAAAAAAACATAATAATCCTTACTCGTGCGAGCTTGCGTACAAGAATGATCTTAACATATTTGGTGCAATGTGATTTCCCTGTGGGTCATTTTTGGCCTTACGTAGTAACTCCACCGCAAATACTTTCGAAGTTACCGTTGGCAGTAATGAAGCACCTCTTCTAATTAGGAGTTCTCATATAAAGTTAGTGAGGCCTTCTCGCATATTTTAATGACGTTCTTAAGGCTTGAATTGGATGTTCTCGTGAATCAATATCATAATAAAATAGAAGCGTCATTCAATATTCACGAACAATTGTTCAATGTCTCGTCTTTGGATTGCTTCAAAGCGAGTTTAAAATAATGTGTGATATCAGAAGCTGAAGATAGAGATTCATCGGAGGAGACCTCTGCGTCATCGCCTTATAAACTTTCATCTAAGAAAAATTTGCATTTATCAAGTCGACGTTGTACAAATAATTTCTAGCCTTTAAAATCTATTATGCTCATCGTGATTGTACAACACACGTGATATTTAAGTTCTCAGCTGGTCACTGGTCAGTTAGGGCTCGTGGCTCAAAGAAATTCCTGATCTAAGTTGCAGTTGACCGAAAATTATCCCGTGCTTGGTAGAATGCTCACCTCAGGCTCGATCCTTGCATGCAGTGAAAGAAAAAATGAAACACGATCAGTATCACTAATGTTAAGAGTATGCAACGCATGGTTTGAAAATATAAAACATTTTAGAAACTTTTATGAAAGGAAAACACTTGTTAAGCGAAGTTAAATTACAGTTCACAGTCATTTAATTGCTGACACCAAAAGCTCCAGTGTATATAAATTTAGTCCCTTGTTTATCTAAAATTTTTGTATGCAAGTTAATCTAATCAAAATGTGTTTGATTCAATATAGAGGTACAAAACTGTTCAATTATAATGATAACAGTGAGAAGCAGCACGCTGTAAGTTTAAACAGCGCCTTACGAGTCAATACTTCTGAGCCATTCTAATTTTTTATCAACTGTCTGAAGTAAAAATTCGTGTATTTACGGTACATAAGTCAATCTGTATCAATTTTCTGAGTCACCTAATCACTTTATTGCTGGTTCATGGAGCTGAAGATGAGCATGAAATACAGCAGGAAAGTATGTATATGTCGGGAAATGCCTTCAAACTCTGCTGAGAATTCCATGCAGAGTTCCTATTCTATTGGACATGTATTTCATTAGAAATAACTAAAATACAACATTTCGTAAACAAGCTTCCTATAATTCCAAGTAAGTTTAACAGTGGATGCGAAGTATTTTGATACATGGGCATAGGTACTTCACGAAAAAAATGCACTTACAATTTTAACCTTGTAAAGAATTTCAAACTTTCTACATTTTGTAAAAGTTTAAGGTATACGGCAGCTTCATTTAGGTAATTCTGACCTCTTAGTCTTGTCGGCGGATGAGGAGGTCTGCCTTGAGGGTTTGGGACGAGCCCCTCTTCGGGGGTGCGGAAGTGAAGCTCGTGAGGATCTCGCGCCCTCGGAGGGAAGCCAACGCTCGGTGAGAGGTCCTGCGCGCCCTCTGACGTAGGATACTGAACTGCCTCACTTGAAGTTCCGGTTAGTAAGGCGTCAATTTCTTTTTCCAGTAAAGCAAGCTGTGAGCTGGACGTTTGAATGCCAGAAATACTACTGCTGCCACCTCTAGCCAAGTGAGGTGACCCGATTCGACGTGGTGCTGGAGAAATTCCGCCCGGAGAGGAATAAGTTCCGCCAGGAGAAGAGTGTCGCGAGTATGGCAGACCAGAGCTGGTGAGGGATCCTGTGGAAGACATGTGAGGTGAACTCCGCAGAGCTCGCCGAGTTCCTCCGAGAGTTGTCGGCGATGATCGAGATCCTGTGGACGCGCTGCGAGGTCGACTGGAAGAATTAGAGCCGCTTCTAGGGCCAGGTGAAGTAGATGGCCGTCTTTGAAACAAACCTGGAACCTGCGATGGGTCAATGTCTTCATAATATGCTGGGTCTGATCCAACTCGAGCTCCTCTAGACATCATTCTCGTGCCCATTGTTATTTTTGGCCTTGGAGAAACTAGGCCTCCTGATGAACTACGAAGGAACAGCGATTCTGGATAGAAAGAGTCAGAAAGATCTGGAGTTGGACAGGCACTCTTGTATCCGCTATCAATGCTGTTGGTACCAGCGTATCCGCTACAAGACAGCGCATCCATGCTGTTCGGGTGAAGTCCGCCACCCGTTGAAGCAGGTGATAAATGAGAAGGAAAACTTCTGTGGGAGTGTGGTGCAGGTCCGGGGGGAAAAGATTCATCGACATCGTCGCTGCTCACACCACTTGCCGCTCCTCCTCGTCTGCTCTCCTGGATACTGCGTATCGTAGCTACCAGTGGAGTACAGGAGTCGCTAGCCGCTCCTCCTCCGCCGCTGGTGCTGCTGACGTCATCACGACTGCCGTTGCTGCCCCCGCCGCTGGTTGCCCTGCGTCTCTTGCTGCGACTGCTCATTTTGCGTCGCGTGCTGCTCGAGCTGCCCCCGGAGTGTGACGGCGCGGGGGGTGGGGGAGGCGTATCGTCCCGGGCTACGGGGAAGGGAGGGGTAGATCTGGTCAGTTCGTTGGGGGACGAATGTTGTTGTTGTTGCTGCTGCTGTTGCTGTTGATTTTCTATGAAGTCTTCAAACGTGGCGTACATGTGCCATATCTGACGCGTGAAGTCGTCTCCCTGCACCGCCAGCTCCGCCTGAAAATAGAAGTTGATTTACTCCAATTTGAAATTGAATTCAATATAAAATTAATGGAACAAGCAATATTTCCAATGAACCTTTCACTGCCCGACTCACCAAATTGAGCATTTTCAATAATGATACGTTTAATTTCACATATTTTACGCGTTTGTTGTAACAAAAATGTAGCCTACAAACATGAAATGTTGTCCTCGTTGTTTTTGTTTCCTTTGCATCCAATGCAGCATAAATGTGCCTGCTAGAGAAAGTACGCATAATATGGAAGCATGTTGCTCAACTAGAAACTAATCTGGGATGTAAAAGATTAACAGGTCTTGAAGTGCGATTTCATTTTCAATTCGTATCCTTCGGCTAAGAATTGTGAAATTTGAAATTAGCATGCTCATCACGGCGAGTTCGAATTCAAAATATGTATCCGTAGTTGGCGATGCTTACCTCGTTCCTTCTCCAACATTTGACTGCAGTGGTGACGGCAGTTCAAACACATGCGATTATGAGGCCTACTTCGCAAGCGAAACTGTACCGAATACAAAATTTATAACTACGCAAATTGCAGTTTTTTCGGCTTGTACACGCGGTAGAACACAAATCCCCTTGGTCTGGACACGTGTTGCTGACGTCATCACAACAAATCACACGTCCTAAAAATTGACGTACGATTTTGAGAAAATGTGAGCCCTGCTGTATACCGGGCTTGTAACATCATATTTGTATTTAAGATTTCTCGTGCATGCATGTATTTTGAACATTTTTAAATGCTATAAAAGTATGCAGCTTACGACCAATGGAGGAAAATGCAATTACAGGTAATGTGTTTCTATACGACATACTTATTACCTGCAACTTTTTTACTATAATGGCTTTAGTTAAAAATGCAAAAATGTGGAATTGCACAATCGGTGTGCAGCACATTATCAAACCTCGAAATCCTACCTAACAGAATATGCAGCGATGGAGAAGCAGTGCGTTAACTTTCCGTGCGCCTCGTAGACGATGTTCCGCAACATTATGTATGGAAGTTTGGCCCGAGTGTCGTACAGAGTTCGAAGATTCCCGATGCGGAAACAGCGCGCGTGCATTGTCTACTGAGTGCAGCATTGTCTCCTGAGAGCAGCATTGTCTACTGAATACTGCATTGTTTACTGAGTGCAGCATTGTCTACTGAATACTGCATTGTTTACTGAGTGCAGCATTGTCTACTGAGAGCAGCATTGTCTACTGAATGCAGCATTGTCTACTGAGTGCAGCATTGTCTACTGAGTGCAGCATTGTCTACTGAGTACAGCATTGTCTACCGAGTACAGCATTGTCTACTGAGTGTAGTATTGTATACTGAGTGCAGCATTGTATACTGAGAGCAGCATTGTCTACTGAGTGTAGCATTGTCTACTGAGTGCAGCATTGTATACTGAGTGCAGCATTGTCTACTGAGTACAGCATTGTCTACCGAGTACAGCATTGTCTACCGAGTACAGCATTGTCTACTGAGTGTAGCATTGTATACTGAGTGCAGCAAGTGGGCTCCATGGTGTAGTGGTGAACGTGATGGCCTCACAGCCGAATGGACAGGGGTTCGAGCCTCGGCTCAGGTGGGTGGGGCTTTCCACGTCACCACGGAGTACTTCCCTTGGAAAAGGAAGTTTAAACCACACATTCCTCACATCCCCCACCACACCAGTAGTTGTAAGGCATTTAAAACCCAACGGTAAAACGTGTTGGAATGAATAAAGAACTTTACGAGTGTAACAATAGATTTTACAATACTCCGGGAAAAAATGTCATATAATACGCTCGAAAAGGTTCAGCATTGTATACTGAGAGCAGCATTGTCTACTGAGTGTAGCATTGTCTACTGAGTGCAGCATTGTCTACTGAGTACAGCATTGTCTACCGAGTACAGCATTGTCTACTGAGTGTAGTATTGTATACTGAGTGTAGCATTGTATACTGAGAGCAGCATTGTCTACTGAGTGTAGCATTGTCTACTGAGTGCAGCACTGTATACTGAGTGCAGCATTGTCTACTGATTGTAGCATTGTCTACTGGATGCACCATTATCCACTGAATGCAACACCTTTTAATGAAAGTAAAGGCCTTCTATTATAACTTGATAAGAATGATAAAACGAATAAACGGGACACAGGTAAAATTACTCGAATAAGATTTTGACTGAGGGAACTTACAAGCACAGAAAAATTATTTCCACTATGTGTTTTCGATTAGTAAGCCAGTTAGAATTCATGAGATTTTAGAGCCTTGCATGCGCGAAGAGATTCTAAAATTCAGAGGTTGAATAAAAGTGAGTTGCAAAAGCTCACCGCGTTGCCTATGTGAATGATTACCGCTTCCAAAAAAACTTTCAGTGCAATTTCTACCACTATGTTAGTACAGCATATGCAAACATAAAAGGCTGAATGTTTTTATAAAATACTTAAACTTATTGCAGAATTAAATGAACGACTCTCGTACACATGTGGAACTTTACCTCCTACAATAAAAAACAGTAATTATTCAAGTGTCAGAAAATTTTATGCGGGCATTCCGATAAAATATTATGTATAAAAATTTTACCCTTAAGTTAAAGAGCACTTAGCACAGAGAGATGCCAAATTATTTTTCCAGTTTACCCATGTGGATACTCGAGATTTGTATCTTCCATTCCTAGTCGTTCTTTTACCTGTCCTGAGAAAAAAGTAGTTTAAAGAATTATATAAGGTATCGGGAAGTTGGTCTGTGCTTTGTTAACTAGATGAACACAATTGGATCACGAGTTACGATGTTGGTTTTGTCGTAACCGCTCGGCTCGTGGCCTCAATCATTGAGTACTTGATGACACTGCTGACAGAGATATCTCAAAATCATAAAAAAATTTCAGCAATATCTCTCATTTGAAGTAATCGTACTTAAGGTAAACACGAAATCTGCAGCATTTTTCTGGAATCCGATTAAGAAATGTAGGGTAACCTAAAAAAAAACTAGTCGGAAGATTTTAAGTATTTGAAGGGTTTTGGATATGAAACAAAAGTAATACCTCGTGAAAGGACACGTCAACTCTCATTTCGTAGCAGGGTTGCCTTAAGTATTGTGCAATATTTGGACCAGTTTTTTTCAGCCCTCTGTATTTCGGATAACAAAAACTTCTGCAAGACGGAGATTGGCCGGGCACATAAGATGTCACAGGAGCTCAGGCAAGTCTGACGCAGCACCTGCGACTTGCCTGCGTCGAGAGGTCACCATTTATGGGGCACTCTCTTCTCAGGTGTTCATGCCGCTGGGATACCTGGATTCTAGCGTTAATTAACCGATGCGTACATTGCCATGTATACATATATGTTTGACACATCCTGTTTATTTTACGTAATAATTTAACACTATTATCTGCTACAACTGTTTTACATCAAATATAAGCAATACATAGCACACGATCTTATGTAGAAGTTTTTATTACTCGTAAGGATAAACTTCAACAAACTTTGAGCAACGAAATTATTCGATTTTCTCATTCTATCTTGAAAATTTTGAATTGAGAACGATAGCTAAAAATAGTCCTTCCGTATTCGACTTTCACCGGTTAAAACGTTGCAACAAATATCACATCTCTTTCGACTGAATTAATTTAGCTAGTAGGTGGGACAACAAGGCGACAGTTTCTATTTTTAGAAAACTGAGGATCTCATGAGAAACCAATGCAGCCTAAGAAATCTTTACAGCAGGTAAAACCAGTCTTCACTTTACCATGAGTAAAAAAACAATGCACGCAGACGTTAAAATGCTCAACAGAAGCAGCACTTGCTTGATGAGATCAGAACTTTCAGAGCTCGAGTTGTCAGCGCCATGCAACGCGGCCATCAGTTCACGTAACAAAGCTCGATGTGTAAATTTTGATTTCTGTTCACCGAGTTTGTGTGAGAATCTTAAAGATTTCGTGTCACATCACAAAATGTCTTCGAGCATTAACTGGCGATGAAATGGTGTTCCTGCTTCGCCGCGGTATCAGAGCAAGTGTTTTTGAGGCTTTCGATGTCAGCGCGCGAGTGGTGTCGTCCCCGTGCGAAGGTGAAAGTAAAACGCTGTGCTCAGCCCTCCAGAATGACGGCGCTTTTATCTGTTTATTCTGATCCGTGAGCATCGTTGCCAAAAGAGGATTTCTCACCCGTAAGTCCTCCTAAGCTTTTAATGGATCATAAGTTCTTTGTGTAGAATGTGAAAAGCAAGAGCTCTGCCAGAGGAGCCCAGAGAGAGGGGAGATGCTCCTGTGTTGGCCTTTTTGTTAATCTACAACCGATGACAAGCGTTCTTAGAAGTGTTAGGTCGCGTCAGAATCGATTTTTATGGTAAAAGTTCCGGCGAGATGTAGTTTTACGTATCCTATGCAATGTATTATACTGAGTCGCGGAAGCTCTACAATATAGGAACTGTATATTTATAAAAAACATTTGTGAAAAATGATACTGCACGGTTAAAATAAATTACACATAAGCATACGCATAAGCTTGACCTGAATTATCGACATTTAACATACTGGGTATGGTATAACATACATTATTAATTCTATGCTTTGTACTTTCTATCTCGTATCAAATTCCAATTCGCAGTATTCAAGATAATACAGTATTTGTACCATTCATTCATGCTGCATACTGTATTGAACTTCATTTGCTATATTGTCTTACATTTTGAAAATGAATATGTCAAAAAACTCAGACATTACTAATGTTTTTTGCAAAAAATATGATTTTACCAGATTTGTAAATACGTAAAGCAGGTTGATCCGGGTATCTCAAAGCGCCTTGAAGGTGAATAAGAATTCTCAAGAGGTTTGGTTGCCAATCCTCGCTCAATTACTGGAAAGATTATTTGTGAAATCTCCGACAGCGAGGGCGTCGCAACGGACCTAGGCTTATGAAACCTGATATTGTAATTAGGAACAATTTTACCGAAACACTCGCAATTCCACAAATTTCTGGTATGGGAAATAAAAAACGTAACTTCCAAAACTTCTCACTCGTGAATGTGAGCGAACGGCTTCTTGCGCGTGTGTGTTGTTAAGAGTTTCATTTCGTTCAGAATATGAAAATTAAGTTTAGAGTTCCTTCAAAGCATATATTAGTCATAGAAATATTGAGTTTCATTAGCCCCTCGTTGCCACGAGGACTTCCCTAAACTTTGAATGTGAAAACGTAATCTGGTCTTCAAATTCTTTATTTGA
>VOMN01090014.1:0-21119 GCA_014899125.1 Orchestia grillus | reverse complement strand
AAAGCTGCTACAGGTGACAGTGAAACTGCTATAAGGGACAAAAAAGTTGCTACAGGTGACAGTGAAACTGCTATAAGGGACAAAAAAGCTGCTACAGGTGACAATAAAGCAGCTACATCAATGACAATGAAGTTGCCACAGGTGACAGTGAAGCTGGTGTATGTGAAAATGAAGTTCCTAAAGATGGCAGTGAAGCTGGTACTAAAGTCCCAATGAATCTGCTACAGTTGACAATGAAGCTGCTGTGCGACTGTCAAGGTCCGGAAGAAGACCGCGACCTGACCTGGGTTGCGGTGGGAGGAGCCGTGGGGTGTTTTTAGCTCAGTTTTTGCCGGCCGCACGCCTGGCGTAGGCAAATGAGGAGCGAGGAAGAGGTGAGGAAGGCAGGACCGTCCTGCAGATGTCGTAGGCATGCAGCCATTGAGACTCCGGTTTAACTGGCACACACGTGCGCTCTACTCAAACGAAGGGCTGGAACCTTTTAAAAAACTGTTTGTGTACGTACCATGTATACCTTAGCGTATGCGCGAACCGTGCACGAGAAGGCATTTGAGCTGCTATCAGCATTAAGAGATGAAATCTATGGTTTCACAATTTTGAAGTATTTATTTTACAAGGTCTTTAGAAATTTTGCAACTCTTACCATTGCAAAGCATTCCCCTGATTGGTTGGAATAAGCGTACTTGCTTTTTAACGTATCTGCATGTCTGTGTTATGTTATGCGTTGTGCTTGATGTCCATAAATTATCTGCATATATTCGTGTGAACGGAATATCGAGTATTACTTTAGTTTTACGTGCTTTACTTGCCAACCAGTTCCGTGCTTTCAGTTGAATGATCTCTATTTGGCATCTGTTCGAAACACTACAATTAATCTATGGAGCTGCCACATTACTATGTGCCGTAAATAGAATCACTAGAATAATATCAGCAACGTTAGATTCATATTTTAGGTAAAAATTTTAGTTGGGGTATTCATGGTTTACTTAAACTACTGGAACTGGGTGGCACATTTCCTCAATTTATGTTCATTTAAGGATTTATGGATTATTTTTTGTTGGACATTTGAGAAGAAGCTTGAGTATACTGGAATGAGTCCGGCGGAATCAGTGTTGTGATGCGTTCAATTCAGAGACGATCGTGGCTGACGACGACGATGAGCTGCAGGTGGTGCGCTACAGGGACGTGCAGCGGTGTTGCGCAGGCGCGCGGCGAAAGGAGCGTTGAGTTACATACATAGAGGGGCTTAACTTCTGACCTCGCTGCACATATTCCATTCAGACAAGGCCGAGCGCAAAGCAATATCAGCACGACGTCCACTCTACCAATGTCAGGATCGAGATCCTCCTGTGACCACTGTCTGGCGGCTTCACAATTGCGTTCAGCTCGCGATCGCATACCAAAAAAATCGAGCTGACCTGCCTGCAAGAGTTCGCTAAACTCACCTTTTTCGTTGTTGTGAATTTGTAGCGTTCAAGCCAATTAAGTGCTCTTTTTGCACATAAGTGTGTTCTGATTCATCAGCATCGTTTCATTATTTCGTCTCATTAATGTACGTAACATGCTTCATTCCATTGGTTCCCTTAAGTTTGATTCGAATCAGCGATTGGCTGATGGTTGTCTCTCTGGGCGGTCTGAGTATGCAAATCGCCGCCTGACACGCCGCTAAGCACGGCACGGGCGGGGCGAGCATATTTGCATGCGCCGCTTTTTGTGCGCCCGCGAGCAACGCGTCCCAGCGAGCGCGCAGCTCAGGACACTGACGCGCGTCAGCTGCTGCCGAGCGGAGGCGGGACTGCGCGGTCCTCAGCTGCCTGTGCACAATCCTGTGCTCAGGGACGGCCGTCTACACCGGTTTAATGAGGCACTGGATGCCAAGCTTGTAATTGAGGTTTTCGGGGCAGGATCTTAAGGGACGACTTCCGGATGAGCGTCACTTTGCGAGTTACTATACTTAAGTTAATCAATTTAGTCTTTAAAATAACGATTGTTACGTTTTGACACGTTAAAAAAATAAGATATTTTGAGTTAATTTATATTGTCCTTACTTTTGCGTAATATCTTCGACTTGTCCAAACATAATTCCTCACTGAACAAGAAGACATTGGGCAAACATGTTTGACAAGACAATATTTGCGAGAATATCAGATCATGATCGAGTCTCATGCACGTTTACTTTTCTATCCAATGAAAAATATAATTTCTTTAAGCACTTCAGTAGACCTTCGCTGCAGATCTGATCTTGTGTTTCGCACATTTCGTGGAAAGTGCGATTGAACGTGAAATTTCATTATAAGTTGTCAGCTCGAAGTTTCCCTCACACATTCTACACATGACGTATGAGAAAGCATGATGGTTGTGTTGAAAATTGTCGATCTGGAATATTTTCTTGCATCAAAAATAAGTGCATAGAACCAAAAATTATGGTATAGTATCAATATGGACACATTCGGTCACACCGGACCCATTTTGAATTGTAATTTCAATAGAGCACCGACTGGAAAATTTCTTCATGTGAAGTACATCTGAAATTGCTTGTTCATCGCAGAATATCGATGTTATAACTCCGTCACAGGTAAAATAAAAGATTTGAAAATACATTCTGTTAACTTCAAATTTTCCTAACAAACCAAATAATTTAAAAAACATTTTCAAGGCAGCACAAGACAGGCGCAAAAGTTTCCGTGATATATTAAGGTCCTTTGGACGTACCATTTCATGTGAGCACATCAACATGAAAAGGCGCGATGGCGTGGAGCCGTTGAAGGGCACGTACGTTACTCACGCTATAGCAAATGGGAAGAAGCTCTTGTATTACTCTGGAGGAGCGAACCAATGAATACCAGACGACTCTGGCACTTTATGCCTCTCGCTCTGCATCTGTGGGGGATTGGTGCTCTCCTTTGCTCGGCATCGCGCTGCTCCCGTTAAAGCTTTTCGGCCCTATTGGAACGAGTCTGGAAGGTCCAAGTTTCTTGAGCTCACACTATTTGTCCGACCTCAATTGGTTAAATTGGAGTGTTGCTTACGCTCTAAAACTCCTGCAAATGGAATGATTTTGCATTATGTGCCCCAAGTTTCTCGCCTTTCGAATGGAGTAGTTCCACTAAAAGCATACATTCCAGCAAAGACTTCAAAGATACTATGACAATGCACATTTTTTAAAGCAATTTTACTACTCCTGAATTTTTTTTCTAACCAACTAGATGTAGTTAATCCGTACGGTAAATATTCGGAAACGGGTGACGGTGAGAAAAACTGAAGAAATTCATGAGAAATTCATGAAGAGTTTTCATTATATGCGGGAATGCTCTCGAAATTTTCATGTCATTCGAGTTGCAGCGACTGCATTAGATGCTGTTATGTAAAATTGTAGCCTACAGCCCAGATTGGTTGTTCATACCCGAAAGGAAGATCGTATTTATATAATAATTGCTACTCTATATTCTTAAGAAATGAAACTTTTCTCGACCATTATGGTGAGCTGGGGCAAAAAGTTATACGGGACACATAGTGATATAGCACCGTTTTATTTCCCGTTAGTGATTTCGATCCTGCTTTTGACACCTCTGGGCTCGAAAGTAGTTCGCTTACAAGCGAAAGTATAGTCCGTTGAGTGCTGCGATGTAAAAAGTAGGATCAAATCGTAAAAGAAAAACGAAACGATGCCCTGTCACAGTGTGCCCCGTGTAACTTTGTGCGCTGGCTTGCCCGTCCTATGTACAGCAAATATGCCCTCGCAAATATTTCTTTATCTCAATCTATAAATTTCGTACTCATAGATACATTCACAGTAGTTGTCTGTAAGAATACATAACGTGAACAAGCCCAATAACGTAGTAGCCTACACGTTCCTTAAATGTTTTGACTAAGATCGTCATGCGTTACTAAAATTTTTGCTTTAACGATAAATCTGTTCTTAAATATATGAATATTAGAGTTACGCTTCGAATCGGAGTTAACTCAAAAGGAATCATTTACATCAGGCACATTTGAGGACCGATGTTCAGCTTTTGATGAGTGCTCAAGATAGATAACGGGGCCCTTTCTAAAATCGTCAAATAACTGCTGCTTTTGTAGCTCATTAATTTTATATGCAGTACGTGTCAGTGAATCGCGAGTGAAACAAATGTAAATTTAAAGTCCTTCAACAACATACCAAAATACAAAATTAGTTTTAGGTGTATAATGGGAGCTGAGAAACTGCAGTTCCATAACTCATTGAATATTAGCAACGATAGCTTCTACCGTGCTGAGTAGATGCCCTGGAGAGGTTTCAGTTACTCACCTTTCATTTTTCTTTCCAAACTCTGCTTACAGCCATCTAGAATTATTCTTTTTGGTATCCTTCCCGCAATCGCTCTTTGAATGCCATTAAGTACGTATAGTGGACAAAACAATGAGATCTGACTTTGGCTTCGATGGCAGGCCTTCAGCCTTAACTCAATGATCTCCATAATCTATTCAATTGCAATCTTCGTTGTACCACTGGGAATAAGTCCTTAACACTCATTAGTTAGGTAATGAACAGCGTGTTCTGGCCACTCGGCACAATTTCACACTCCAAAAAGTGGCTAAATATACATTTCATTAAGGACAGATTTTCCTCGAGAGACTGGGAAGAAATTGTCCTTCTTTTCATCATGTCCAATAGTGGAAACGACCGCCACGCTCAAATCGATCGTGCGCATAATCTTGAACTTTATCTAGGATGGCACTCTAGCATGTATGTACAGGTGCGATTTGGAGAAAACTTTTTGGCTGAATACGTTCAGGAAAATTTGCTAATTGTTCTCAAGCTTCGTAGGGGGGCTTTAAAATCAAAATCATCTTGCAACTCGATCATTTCTTTATTTTTTTCCTATTGAAATTTTCCAAATGAATTGTGCATTCGGTTCAGGATTAAATTACAAGCTAATTGAAAGCATTGTCAGCATATACTATTTAGGAAACACTGCCTGCTATCATCTCTAATTTCAATTATACCTTTTATGAGAAACTAAAAATAGTGTTCTCATTTAAATATCACTTTAAATACATAATTCAACAGGCAATCACAAATTCAATTTCTTGGTATACTTTCAGCTGTTCTGTTTCATAAACCTTTTATTTCGCATCCACCAGCTGAAACAAATGAACGGCGTTGGAAGAACTTCATTTTAGGTACTTTTTGTCGACTATCTGTGTTTTCTTTCACTGACCGTCATCGTGTTCAGTTTTTCTGCCTTGTGACGCTGTAGAAATAAGTATACCTCCCAGCAAGTATAGAACGCATCTAAAAAACACCATGTCTGCGTTTGGGAGGAAGTTATCGCTACAGAACTGACAAGCTACGAATAATTTATCATTCATTTTTTAGCTGAAAAAAAAAATAGTTCACCGCGGAAATATAAAGAGTTTTTCAACAATTCTTGTTTATCATTCAGCGATCGGTCGATGCTCTTGATAATATTGATACAAGCGCACTTGGTCGGGCTCAGCTACCTGCCTTGTGCACCCACACCAAGTGCAGCCGTGATTCATCGATGCAGATGAGGCAGTCCAGTGTGAACCATGCACGAGCTCTCTGCGGGAGTCCTCAGTCACTCATGAATGCCCGCTAAATAAGAACAAGAAATGCATGAGACATGCCCATGAATATTCGACCACCAAGCTTCATTATTCACTCGCGAGTAATTGTGGATAACTCGCCAATGGCTCTCAGTAATCAAGAACGCTAGAGGAGGTCTTCGAGGTTGGAGCAATGAAATGTGAACTACCGCGGCCGTGAGAAGCTCGAGCTGCCCAGGTGCTGCCACTCTACACGGCTGTACACGTGCTTCACAGCGTCACAGCGTTCTGTTTGCGTACGAATATTTTTTGATAGCATCAACTAAATGGATTGTTTCCCAATAGTGGCTGTACTGTGATCTATTCTTATGAGGTGCCACTATGTTTTCTTTCTAAGTAAGAGTGAGGATGGTATTCGATGTGTCACCAAATCGTGAATTCCACTCCACACGATTTCTTATCCCAAACGGCTATCTCAGGTTCAATTTATGACTACGAATCGCTTGTCGAAGGTTCGAGATCTTTCGCATGTTTACGAAGAAGTTCTATTGCAATCTATAGCTTTACTGGAAATCAGATACTAGTTTTAAGAACAATCCATAGATCCAAACACTAATAAAAATTGATTGAGAAGTAAATAAGTAGACTTCATTCTTTTCAGGACAACATCAATATTTTCATCACCAAAACTTTGAGAGCTTGTTTCATTGACTCATTCATGTAAACCTTTCCAGTGGAGGAACGGCTGCAATTTATGCCGACATCGTTTGTAACTCCGTCGATAAAATTATGGTGATTGCGGAGCGGTTGGCGATTGTGAATAATTTCAGGAAGGTCATGACACAATAGTATTGGCGCTATACGCTCCACATGACGTCACGTGGTATACATCAATTTACGACGTGCGACCGAACTTGCTTTAGGGCGCCGCCATTGCATGCGCAATGAGCGACCACTTGAAATTAAAAGTGAAATTTGTGGCCTCCTTGGACCGTCCATGAAAGCAATCGGCCATTAAAATTATGATCGCATATTCATGGGAAGATTTTAGTAGGGGGTTCACCATGCATCATGCGTTCGAGATTTTTCTCTTTACGGCCTCACCTGTTTCGTATTTCCTAGTATTCGTATGGGAGTTTACTGAAATGGAATGTCAGTAAAGCTTACGTTACAGTTTTAATTAATTGCAGCGCTGCGATGTGGTGAGAAATTCCATCGTAGTGATGCTAAAGAGCTTTAAGTTTGACGGAACCTAGCTGAGAGACCGTCCAGAATGTCTCAGGAAAATCTCACGAAAGATTTCGAGCAATACGAAAACAGGCTGCACTCTCCTCTGCTCCATCCTAATATTTGTGCAACCTTTATTCTTGTTAACATATTTTATGCGAACGACACGCTTATAATTGCTCTCATGTCGCATGAATGAGACAATTGAAGATGTACGCAAGATGTGCTCTCTATTTGATATTTATTTAATATATGTGAAATTTTTTAATAAGGAAAAAGAGATTATTTATTGCTTAATAATCTGTAATCGGCGTAGTTAGGGAACACATGAACAATAATTCATATTAAAAGTTAGTAATTCTATATACTGTATGTATGTATGCTGTTGAAATTAAGCCGTTGAAAACTCTTGGGTCGGGTAAAAATAAAGTAGAAGAAACTTTGTGGGAAGGAAAAGGTGTAACAATCACATCAGACGATATAAATGGACTAAGAACAGAATGTAAACCGTCATGTTTTAAGAAACACAAGCTTTTTTCTTGGTGACTCAGGGACATTGGGTTTCATACCTACTGTCTTATACGCAAAAGATCGGTGGAGCAAAGGAGTTGGCTCACTGCTCTAATCATCTATTAGGACGTGAATTAAAAGTTATGGGCGTTAAACGATTTAAATTCCAATGCAGTACTCGAAGGTATTCAAGGATGGTGTGCACCGCGAGAAGCATCGTAACATGGCAACAGCGTAAATGCGGCGTTGAATTTATAACATCGAGAACGAATTGGTTGCTAGACTAGAAATAGACTCAGCCGTTGAATCGCGAGCAGGGTAGGAAATTATTTAATATTTAAGGTCAAGGAAGTACTCAGTGAGGTTGAGCCACTGTGAGGGAGGAGGCTTGGGTGCCTAGGGAGGGTGGAAGGACGAGCGGTCAAAGACTTTGCAAGACTTCAACTAAAACGAATGAGAAGATAAAAGAGTTCCTCAGATTGGTCTTTCCCCTTCATTACCTCCCCTCATTGGGGAGCAAGAGGAGGAGTAGGTAAGGGAGCAGTTTGGGGAGTAGATCGGGAGTGTGAGGTAAGGAGCGGGTTGGTGGAGTAGGGAAGTGACCTCGTGGAGCGTAGGGTCGGGAAGGAGGACTGGTTGAGGACTTGTTGGAGGAGAGAAGCAGGGAGCATCAGGCGAGTACTTGCATAACAAAGTAGGATGCGGAGTGGGTGGGGGAAGTGAGAGAGCTGAGAGCATATATGTGTGTGGGTGGGGGAAGTAAGGGAGAGAGCTGAGAGCATATATGTGTGTGGGTGGAGAGTTTGGAAAAGTGATTTGGAATTCGACGAGCAGAAAACGGTAGGTCAGCAAGTGGAGAGTACATGGGTGTACTCAAAATATAAAGATAGAGAATGAGGAGTGATGAATCAACGAAGATGGTGGAGCATTCTGCTGGGGAAAGGAATTGGTCAGTTCAAGATGGTGATATCAGTACTTTACGAGTGATAGCTGAGAAGGGCACTATCATAGTCGAATGAACTGTTTTTGAAACAAAAACTTTCATCTATTATAACTCCAGAGTATAAGTACTCTTCTACTTCGATGTTAAATTTAAATGTACGATAAGTTGAAGACTGACTGCTCGGGATTCCCTTTTTATGGTTTTTCCTTAGGAACAACTCCCATTTGTACTAACGAGTTAAGGAACCAGTAAAGAAATGAGAGAATTGAACGCACGGACGTTAGCGAGCGCGGGATAAATGAGCGTTAGTTGTGAGAGGGAAAGTATAAGTGGAAGGAGGGAGTGGGTAAGAATCGTGAGGTATGATGATAGTGATAAGGTCTAAATTAATGAAATAAATAGCATACATAAAGACGAGGGAAGTAACGGAGGAGTAAGACATGCTGTATAATAAGCATAAAGTGAGGGAGAGTTGCTTTTTTTTCTAGTGAAACAGACCGCTTCAGTGGAATTAATGAATTTGGAGTGAAAAAAGCACATAAGTAAAAGTGCTGTGAAAAGTGTAAGATGGAATATAAGTGAAAGCTTTGAACAGTAAATTAGAAAATGAATAAGTTATACTATGGATGGAAAAATTTTCGTGTGAAAAACTAAGTTCGAGAGGTACATTAGGAAATGGGGTAAGAAATAAATTGATAGAGCTAATGAAGATAATAAATATAGGAACATGGCGAACTGTGAAATTGTGGGCAGTCGCACAAGACGTAATATGTAGATAACGATGTTGCTTTGTAAGCGTTCAAACATTGGCTGAAAGAAATGGTAGCAGGATTTTTAGGCATTCAACTAGAGTTGAGAATGCTAAGTTTATGTGTCTGCAATGTCCTTAGTGGGTACTGCTGTAGATAACGAAAGAGGTGGGTCCTCATTTCATGGAGACGTTTGATGAAAAATGATGAAAAGTGAGTATAGACGGCTGTACCTTATCTTGGAATGGAGTAAATGAGGTATGTAGGTTCGAAAACAATACGAGAAACTGAACCGGACACACTCAAGAAGGCATGGCACTACTCAGAGGAACAGGCGCAGATGCTGTCAATGGAAAAATGAGACGGTTTATTTTACCGTCAATGGGCTAGTAGTGAAGATAACTCAGAACTGGTGAGTAAATGAATAAAAAAAAGAAAAAACGTATTTCCTGGAGACTTAGTAGTGTTTTAAAAACTTTAAGTTACTATAGTTATAAGTATTATATTGAATCTATGGTTTTCCTCTTAGAGAGTCGTGAGTATTGGACGGCGAACGTCCCTTGTAAGCAAAATATGAGCATGCCTAAGAAAGTTTCTCCTGCGTTCATGCCTTCACACTTACTGTGTTCTTACGTGCTGAAGCATCAACTTTACGGAGAAATAATCATGGTGCTCACAGTCAATTTTGACTAGGTATTCTATGTCCACTTTCCCGCCGGCCCGTACACGCGGCCGCTCACAAACGCCCAGCGGTCCGGCCAAAATAGGCGCAAAGCCGTCCACCCTTCCTCTCTTTTTGCCAACCCTGGGCAGTCTTTTGTCACCTCTTTAGGACTGATTAGCTCTTTAACGCCTCTTTAGGCACGCTGACGACAGTACGTGGACAGCGCCCGACACAAGTTGGATCAAGTGACTGCAGTGGTGCAGAGGGTTCATCAATCGACGCCTTCTTCTTAATCATTTCTCAATCATCAAATCGTATTCATCTTGATAGAGTGTATTGAATACTACAAACAGTGTATTTCAATTACTATGAAGTTTTACTATATTGCATACCATCGCTTTTGCTGTAGTTCAATGTTTTGAGGCCTAATCTGTTTTCAAACTCACTAACATTGAAGCGATCTAGGCTGACGCTCAGAGGTTTAAATTGTACTGCGCTCAATTCAAAGCAGTTTCATGGTACGGCCTCATCGTATCGTGTTGCCTGCAAGCAATACGCAAACTCCTTCTACGTTGTTGATCAGATGTCATAAAATTTAATTTCTGTGCTCCCATTCTGTTTCTTGCTGAGGAAAAATTGAGAATAAGAAAATTTGAAGCACTGCGAGATATTCGTCATTCCTAAGCGCTGTTGCTGACTTCAATTGTGGAGGTTGAATACGTTACTCAAAATTTTACTTATCACCAGTGTTTTTATGATTACTCGAAAGGGGTTAAACATACGCCAATACCCTTCCTGAACGTCTACCAGATGTGTTCTACTTTCCATTAATGATACCGACTGCTACCCTTCACAGATTTTCCTCGGTACACAGATGGGAAGAATTACTTGTCAATAATGCTAAGGAGTTTGACTGCCTAATATTTAGAGATAAAAGCTCTTCCCGACGATGAATATATGTTGTTAAAACGTTCTTTTGATTTTAATTTTACAGTGGTGAAAATATTTACTTTCTTAAAAAATAATTTACCGGATAGTGTTTTGTTTCCCGGACAAAGTAGCCCATTTTCATTCATCGTATTAGATGTGCAGAGATTGTATCTCACAAAATTTGTATCAGGGTCAAAAATTCTCAAATATCCAGTAACGGCGCGGAATCTTTCCATGTGGCTGTTACTGATTTGCCAACGCTTTCAAGTCACCCCTGCCAGGAAGGGCTTATTTTGAGGTCTCACCCCTTTCACGGCTCATATTACTCAATTCTGGTCACTCCCTTTGAGGCCGACTTTGATTTTTCCCCATAAACGGAATCTCGCATCGATTTTTCCAGTCAGTCGTTAGGCAATTATGTCCCTTCTCCTTAGTTCGAAGCGTGGCGCGTTTACAACATTTGTTCTTCGCCACCGTCATGCGCCTATGGTGCTCCGTCATGGCTAATTCTGCGCACGATCTAAATACGGAAGTTTATATCATTTCCATTATTCAATGGAAGCGTCATATGTACAGAGTACTGTGATAGCTTGTACTTTATATTCAATAGTTTTATTTTTCACCGTGGCAAAATGTGGACAAAGTCTAACCGTGTAAAAATGTAACATGAATCACCTCTGACACTCGTACTTGATGTATCTCCGGTTTTATTTTGAACCTGAAACCATTAAAAGTTACAAAATATACTTTAAGCCCCTGAACATAGGAAGTGTCAATGGTTTCCGTTCTCTTAAGCGACTGCCAGTGTGGTCCGGGCATGAAGGTCAAACATCTCCAAGGTATCCAAGGTATCTTATTGAGTGATCATAGTTAGCAATTTGATTTACTCAAAGGCGATATGATTGCCTCCAGTTAACGCGGCTCCTTTTTGTGCAATTCTAAAATTAGCCATTGATTCACTTCTTAGATGCTGAATTCGGGCTGAAAATGTAATCCGAAAGATTTATTCATCTATCAGATTTATTTATTGCGCTATGCCTAAACCTCTTAACCACTATCTTTTTATCATTTCTTGATAAAAGTATTTTTTTCCTTCTTTTTAATTTTCTCTCAATCGTGTTGGAAAGACAATCATGGTCTATAATTGTAACGATTTTTATAGTGTCGTCTAAATATATGAGATTTCTGATTTTTTCACCATCGTGAGAACGTATTATAAGCTACCTGTTTTACATGAGCTCTTCATTTATGAGTCTGATAAAGATCAGAAAACTGCACTGAAAACAGCGGAAGCTCATAAATTTGAGTTTTTTGGATATCCATATAGTCTAATTTACTACGTAATTCGAATGAATTAGTATTTGTCTAACCTGAGAAATTAACTCAAACTTTGGTTGAATGGTGCCTTAAAATTGATTAATGGCTTTTATTTACAGTGGATCCAACATTGTTCCGTCCTCCTCGATATAATAATTGAAACTCGTGCTGACGCCTCCCTTTGCGAGGCCACCCCTTTTTAACGGCACAGCCCGACAATGTTATCGCCGTGACCGGACTGGATTGTCCAGTGTTGACAGCGTCCTCCCCTTGCAAGACTAATGGCATCAGTTCGTTTTTTATCATGCAGCAAATTTGGTGTTGTACCAACCCTTTGGGTGATAGCGGATAGTCTTTAGCTCCTCATCAATCGCGAGGGAAGGGTTCTGTGGCTCCCGAGGGAAGGTTCGCATCGTTGACTCGCTCATACGCGGGAAACTGAGCTCGCCTCAATGATAGGGGAGAGTTCAAGGGATCCCGTTTCAAATTAAATTATAGCCGAAGTTAACACAGAATCATTGTGAGCGTGGCATTAAGTTTGCAATGCCTAATAAAAGGTACACGTGAGTCCATATCACGACATTGCTGCAAACACAATAAAGGAAAACAAAAGGTGTACATGGATGACGTACACCTTGACGTGCCTTGCTATGAGTTCCTTAAAAAGAAGCATATTTATTGATGAATTTTGTAAAACGAAATGCGAGCCCCAAGGGCTTAATTGTTTTTTTTAGATCCACATCCCCAAGAATATTCACTTGCAAAATAGGTAAACTCAATTTTTTATGATCTTTTACTAATGTGAGTACAAGGAGACGAGGTCGCATGACTACCTGGGCTCAAATGAACTCACTGAAGATTGTACAGATATTTGCTTAATTTTTAAGACGATTTTGAAACGCGACCATGTAGTGTTTATTTAGCTCTTCGTTGTGCCACATAAAACCATTGAATAAATGATCGCAGTAAAATCTATTAAATAATTCAACGCGTGGAAGATGGGTCTGCGTAAAATAAAATTTGAGTGGTTCTGCACACACGCTTGCAGTTGAAGAGAAGTGACCAATACCCTAACTAAAGTCAAATGAAATACGAACACATTTCTGTTCTTCCTTTATGCAAGGGAATCCCAGGAAGAAAATGCAAAAAACTAGATTATAATTTAGGGGACAACTCATGGTCTTATTTTGAACTTCCTGCGCCTGTCAGCTTCTACCTTGCCGGAGTATTGCTATAAATCTCCGCACTTGAAACAGTGAACGTCAAAAACTTCTTCCTGTACGTTTTCCGGACACAAAGCGAGTGACCCGTCTCGACCCGCTGATTATCATCCGGTCCGATGCATGTGGCTTGCACGACATATTTTTTAAACTCTTGCTTAGCTCTGCGACACATTGACTGTTTTTCGTGGATTGCTTATGGTAGTTCTGAGAAAGCCATGATATAATTTTTTTCTAATCTTCATGGATTATTCATTATTCAGAACTAATGATTAGTTTGTACAATGCTTTATTTAATTTGTTTCAATGTTTAGAACATTTTTGCAATACTCTTACTAATCTTTGCATGTTTAGAAACAACAAATCTTATCCACTGCTTGAAAAGCTACATTATCGATCGCTAGAGAACTCGCTCACTGTAACCAGACGTGAAAAAAAGAATGTAAGGGGAAGTTGGGAGGAAGAAATGGATCCTAAAATATAAAGCAGTAGCTCAAAATATCTCCATGGGTGAAGCTTTTCCTTTGAAATTTGGTTTCGAGTTCCCCTCTTGCCACAAAAACTAACTACAGATCGGGAACCCTGATAGTTTCCCGACTCTGTGCTCGTCATTACGAGGAAAACTCGTAAACTATGTAAAGGAAGCAATAAAAGTGGCACAAAACAAGTAAAGGCTGGCAGAATTCATGAGCTACACGTGCTGCTCCCCGGCCACACTTTACAGACTGGCCTTTGACCTGCACCATTTGGTGAAGGCTGGCGAGAGGCTGGTGTCTCCCATGTGCTTCTTGCACTCACTTTCCTGGCTCTAAAAATGAGTCACGTACCAATGAACCAAAAGGATGTAGATGGTAATCTGATTATTTTTTTCAAAGTTGAATGTGAAGTTATGGAGGGTTTGATTCTCGACGAAGTTTTAGCGTGAAGGACAGTTCCAAGTTTCCTAACCAATATCTGAGCGAACTACACACGTTGGATAAGCTATTCATTTATCGTTGCGTACAGGGTGTCTCAAAAATTAAATATTTTATATGCATCAATAGCAGATACCTCAAGTACAATTTTTCAAATCTTGCCTGTAAGGAAATACGATGGTGTCGAGACTTAGCTTCTAAAAAAGGAAATTTATTCTTAAATAGTATTGGAAGTGTGAAATATTTTAAATTAGTCTAAATATAGTACGTATATAAGAGTTTTCGTAAGGTCTAATCACGGGGGAACCATCTCTTCATTCAGTAGTAATTTCGGAAGCACCCAAGCTGATATCAATCATCAGTCCCGGAAAATAATAAAGAATACTGGAATGCTTTCACACAACTCGAAAAAAATCATGTGGGAGCACAAATATTTTTCTAAATTCTGCGTGAGGGGTATCATTTTACTTGTGTATGCCTTTTTAGGCATACATTGTACAAGTTTTGCCGAAACGAAAACGATTGTGCATTCCCCAAAACTGCTCTGAATTGTTTCCACATTACTTTGTGGTTTCTCCTAATTAAGCCTCTCACAATTTGTAGACCTAATGTTTAATATCCCAACCACAAATACGAGTGCGTTGTGTTACGAGATGTAACGTAAATTGTGCTGTTTACTTGGCGGTCGCATGTCATCGCAATCGTTTTCGTAGTCCTTCTTACCCGTTTTTTTGGGAGAGGTTATGCAACGGGTCTTGCTGTATTTTTTTGTCTGTCTATTTGAGGAAGGCTGTGTTTCAATTGGAATACCAACATTCGTTCAAAACTCACTAACTGCAATTTTAGACGCGCTTTATTTCTTCACTTTAGGAAACTATGTCACTGGCTCCTGGTCCGTAATAATTCGAATGTCTGTGTAACTACTCACCATGCACCTTAAATGGTCTCTTTTTTTTGCTTAATGGCTCTGTAATAAGTCAATATGAAACCTTCTTGTTTCGGTATTAACATCTAAAATGAAAATTCAACATTTTTCTTAATTTTTCTTTAATTAAAAAAATCCCTTTTAAGTGCCTACTTCTAGTTGTATGTATGTTGTAGGAGTAAGTTGTCTGACAAGAATAAACATTTTCTAAAAAATATACCTCAGCTATAGCCTCCACATTGTTTATTTGCAATGTGTATTCAAACAAAAATTCAATCAGTTTCTAAATATTTTATAGCTCGCGTAGGCTGATATCAATAATTTTTTAACTGGAATTCAGAGTGATGGAATAGAGAATTTCACTGAAAACAAATTATCTTCAGAGCAACTTCAAGTACTAGGCCAGTTTGAGAACACCTCCCTGCTGCACAGAATGAACGAAGCCTACCTAAAGACGCCCTTCAGAGTTCAGACGGCGAGTGCTCGCTTCGAACTCTAGCAGCGCAACCCACACAGTCCCGCCCTCGTCTGCATCGCTGGAGTGATTGCGAAAGCTCGCCGATCACGAGACATTTGTGGGAATGAGCGACAGGGCTTTCATTAGCGTCATTTGCTTCCACGGCGGCCTCGCTGGCGGAATATTCTCTGATTTGCAACCATCAATTTGCGCATCATTGAGGCACCTCCCGTGATGGACGAGACGTCTCCTGCGAGCTCTCTCGCCGCATCCGCCAGAACAAAAGTCGCACGTTCTGCGATTGCCGGGAATTTTTCTTCTGTCGCACAACCGAGGGAATCTCTTCGCACCGTGGCTTTATTCTCAATTTTCTGAAATTGGGGAGCGTAATTAGATATGTTGTGGTTGTGGAGGAGCGTCGTAAATTGTATTTTTTTGTAAATTTGAAATTATATATTCATCCAATTTGATGTTTAGTGACATTGTTTGAAGTGATGTTAATAATTTTATTTTAATTTAAATTGAAAAAATCTAAAATATTGTATTAATGTATTCAAAAATTGGTACCCATATGACGACGATGTAGGTTATTTTTTGTCGTCCTACGACAAAATGTTTTTGTCGTCCTATGACAAAATGTGCGATGATACAAACAAACCATATGGAAATTAAAGTTACATTTCATTCAAGGTGATAACATTGACTCATACCGCAGCAGGGTGATTTCTAGAAACGCAGTTTTGAGTTTTGAATACCTCAATATAGTTTCTGTGGGGCTAATACGAAATAAATTTCTACGTTTTACGCTGCAACATAAAGATTTTTGTGAAATTGAGAAGCGGTGACCGCAGAGCTCGTCCCCTGCACTGAGCTGTGGCGGCCGGTCCTGGCGCGCTGTGAGGCGCCGGCCGTGCTGCCAAATTCAAGAAGTTCAACATCGAGCTGATGGCATTTCCGAAAATTTGGGTACGTTTCTAGGCATTTAAATTTTGTCTACAGGAGAATGACTTTTTCGATTTTTTTTGTATAAAACTTTAAAATTGAATAAGAGCTTTCGCGACAGTGTACAGTTATTTGAATATACTCCTATATTATTAAAAGCAAATGCCTAAAATAGATCATTTATCGCCTGCACTAGGCTTGCTGCAAAATTTGTTCCTTGTTTGAACTTTGTTAGTGACAGTTAAACTTAAACTTTATTTTGTAGAGTTTGGAAGAAATTGTAATCAAGATCAATGAAATTACTATTTGGTTAGTCCATCATTTTGTCGAGCTTCATTCAGTGCACAAGAAAGCGTATCACAATACCTTGTGTATAAAGACCCCAAGTTGGACTTCTATCATTTTGGACAGGGGCGAACCCTCACGTAGTTCTGTCATCACGCAGCAATGCACTTTCCGCCCCCAATAAAGAAGTCAATCGACGATGACTTGTAAAAATAGTTTTTTTGTGTGTGTGTCTGGCGTACGCGGTGTGAACGCCACTCTCCTGACGCGTTATTTTGACTGATGAGCCTGGGTGCCGTGGTTGCCAAATTGGGAGGGTCCGTGCACGCTGAACACCACTCTGTTTTGCATAAATAACATTAACCGATATACGTTTTTCAATATAATGGAATATTTTTCCAAACAAATTATTTACCGGCAGCACCACTTAGTGAGAGGAAACTAATTTTCAAAATCGAAGGAGTCCAACGACTCGCTCTCCTTCCGAAGTGTCCCTATGGAAGCCGTAAGAAATCAGTTTCGCGTGACATTGACGTTCCATAAAGATCACGTTGTTTGTAGTGTAGAAATTTCGTAAGTTTGTGGAGCTTAATTAGACTCCGTTTTTGAGTGGGCCTCAGATCTGTGGTTAATGCCCGTTGTTGTCGTACGGCGGGGACTCTTGAGCGTGCACTCAGGCTTTCTTCGGCAATCTTCTGTGGACGGACGGCATTTGTGCTCACTCGTACAACAGTATTTGTGATCACTAGTGCAACGGTATTTGTGCTCACTAGTGCAACAGTATTTGTGCTCACTAGTGCAACGGTATTTGTGCTCACTAGGGCAACAGTATTTATGCTCACTCGTATAACAGTATTTGTGCTCACTCGTAAAACAGTATTTGTACTCACCAGTATAACAATATTTGCTATTTCCGCAGCCTATGGGAAAAATTTATTCCACAACAAAAACTGGATTACCATTTTTGCTAGCGGTCTTTTTGAAATGCTAATGTACTCAACACAGGGGGCACTATGGACTCACATTGTGTCTTGTTTAAGCTTGTGTTACTTACATATTAGTATATTAGACTATCATACGATACTTATATTAGATGTTGAAACCACACAAAATGTTTTTTATTCTATCGCTTATGACAGCAATTGAATGACTGTAGGTACCTAATATTTTTAGGGTAATACTTTATTTTATAGCAGGCTTTTATTGCTTTTCATAAAATAGAAGCACAATGCAAAAATAAAATTAATTTAGTACTTTATGTCAACTTTTTTCATCATCAATAGTATTAAAATTTTACTGCAGGTCCTTCAAATTGTTGTGCAAGTGTGAAGATTTTTTCTTGAAGAATCCTCTTTCACACTGTACAAACTTGTAAGATGGAGTCAGAAGAATTTTTCCTCTAACTTAGATATGGTAGCAAGATAATTTTGCTGACATATTCTGGCTTGAAGCTCAGTCACTGCACGGTGCGCATGCGCCTCAGGCACGGTAACAGCTGTCGGAACAGCAAGTTCCGTTTTGCTATTTTGCCACCGCAGATGTACCAGCAACGCTCTGCGCATGCGCACCTGGTCTTCCTTCCTTTTTGGTTTCCGCTGACACTATTGCAGTTGCTGTTTTCCGTGCGCTATGGTTGTTGTGATCACTAAAACTGTTTTAGCAAGTGAAGCATCAGGCACCCGTGAAATTCGGTCTATTATTCAGTTTTTGAACGTAGAAAATGTCAAGGATTTAGGAATTTCGTGCTTAAATTTCTGAAGCTTATTGTGGAGGTCCAATGAGTGGTAGTATGATGGGAAAGTGGATTTGAATGATTACTGACAGACGAATAAATGTGCTCGTTTACGGAGCCAATGGTTATTTGGTATCGCAAGTTGACCAAATTCCCTATGTAGACATTGTTGTTACTCCACAACCCAGACCTGGCGCCGTCTGACTATCATTCGTTACTCCACATGAAGTGTAACCTTGCGACGGCTGTGTAAAAAACGGTATGTGGTATTACTGTCATCTCTAACAGGTACTTTTTTTGGGGAAGGCGTACGTGAGTCAGACGCTCGTTGCGCAAAATGGCCCAACATTGGAGAAAACTGTGTATAAAGGAGTTCGAAGAATGACCTTTCAATTAAAAATAAAGTTGGCTCCAATGACGCGACATTAGTACTCTTTCTTACATAACAGAACTTACCCTTCGGATACATATCGTATGATCATTGTCGTAGCAGCCATTAATAGTCGTTTAGCCAAAATCATGCTAAATTTTTGTCAGAACGTATTGAATACGATGATACTGAAAATACAAAAGTTCCTGCCATGTTCAACATCCGGAAATTTTCCTCATATTTTGGAGCAAAAATGAATATTTAATTTATTGTCCCATGATTTTCTTATTTTTCTAATTTCTAGTCATTTCATTACGTAACAAATTTTCTTTCATGCAATAGCAACTTGGAGTCCAAAAGCCCAGCAAAGGGCTCCGAACAAGTCTAGATTTAGCATGTCTATCCCCCGTCTTGATATCCGACTTGCAGTTCTCCCTGAGATGAACGATATTTCCCCAGCGGGAGACTGGAGCCCACCGGTCTCCCCCTTGTGACCACAATGTCGGACGCTTGAGGAACTTCAAGAGCGAGTTTAATCGTCGTTTAAATCCAGTGCGAGGCGGGACAAATAAGCCACTTGAGGGACCGGCTGTATAAAAAGTCCCCTCGCGGCTCTTGCGTCCGAGGGACGACGCGATGTCGCTCTCGCTCGATGAGCGGGATGTGGCGGCGCAAATTAGCGCGATATGTGGCGCGGCGAGCCCTCAGTTGAGGGATGTGGGCGAGGTGGTGTGGGCTCAGTCAGGTGTGATGCGCAACGTGGAGGCACGTAAAGGTGGTGAAGGTAAAGCGACGAGTGTTTACTGAGTTGGTCCGTCGTGTAATGTTAGCGACAGGTGGAGTGTAGCAGAAAACTCTGGTCAAGCGCGTACGCAATTTTTGCGTTGTATTATAGAAGTCTTATGTATAAGTACAAATGTCCAATATGATAATAGTAAGGTGACAAACAATTGCTTCGTTTTATTAGGGATGTTTGTAGAAGAATATTCATTATATGTAGACGAAAATGACGAAAAGTGGTTTTAACCATTAAGTAGTGTGGCATTTTAGTTTGATGTATTAAGTATTTTTCTATTTGATTGTAAGAACAGTGTTGTCCTAGGGTATTTTATAGTGGTCCTGTGTCCAGAATGGAAGTTAGTTATTTGATTATGGATGATTATTAAAAGATTATGTGGCAAGGATGCTCTTCAAACAAAATTATTTAGCAGAGCTGGGCTATTCAGCTTACGAGTTGCAGTGGACTTCAAAAATTGTTAGTTGTGAATGCAGTATTATCAGCTGATGCAGATGGAAAATAGTTACGGGCGAACACTGCGTAAATGCGAAATTTGGCTTCAGAGACCCGATTAAACAGCAGTCATTGGGATGGGGAAATGAAACTTTCTGTACCCTTTTGTTTCTACAAACTGTAGTTCCCTGCACTGTTGCCGCAATCTGCCATTTTAATTTTCTGTGATGATTGCCAGCGGAGAGGCGCATGGAGAAGCTTTCATACAGTAATGCTGGTTTTCTTTGGGAACAATTTTTTTTTATAAACTTTCGGTGTCTCTACCACCGAGCGTCGCCATTTCATCACTGTTTTGTCCTTTACAACAGCACGATAAAACGTATTTTAAGTTCACCTCTTTTACTCTTCTAGTCTCGCTTCCAATGAACACCGTGGTATTTTTCTGTCATTGTACTTATCAAACGTCCCTGTTCGTACTTCCTAAGAAATACGTGAACATATTCTCCCTGTATCCGATTTAATTTTGTAAGCTCACTTCGACGTCCAAAATTAAATCGGTTTAGTTTTTCTGTGTACATTATTTATATTTATTCTACTTTAAACTTCTCTTCCTTTTGGCTTATGCTTCTTTTCTCCTGGCCATATCATTCATTCTCTACTGACTGAGCTAAAATTTTAAAAAAAATTTCATCTCTCACTCTTTCTTCAACAATCCTCGTTCTTGCGTAACATTATTCGCACCTTCGTCTCGTGCGAATGACCGTGAGTTTTTCAGTTCCGACTTACTTCTTCCTTTCATACGTTTCTTTATCCTTGTATTCTGATGTAGCTTTCGCGCTAACCCTCCCATCATTATTGAAATCTTTTTGTTATTCCTTGGATCTCGTTTCTGTTCCTTTTAAACTCTATTTGTTTTCCAGCCGTCCCTAGTTTGCTCCAATCTGGTCATCCTCCTCCAAATTTCCTTTCGTCTCTACGGCTCTTCCTTCCTTCCTTCAATTCATCCTATAACGTTGTAACTTCTTCTAACTCCTTCTTTCTTACCCTTTCTTCACCCATCCAACCCTCTCCCAGTCCCTCTAACTCTCCTCTTGTCTCTCCAACCTTCCCCCAGTCCCTCCGAACCTTCCTCAGTCCTTCCAACCCTCCCCCT
>VOMN01090009.1:0-25829 GCA_014899125.1 Orchestia grillus | reverse complement strand
CGGCCTCATTCAACAGCTCGCGGATCTGCGAAGACACACCATACACACAGAGCGGAGGCACCCCAGTGTGGCCTGAACGTGACGGCCGAAACATCTCAGAGTACATCCAAGTACAAGTGCAAGTTTCCAGATGTACCTTGAAGCCGTTTATTCATTCTGTAGAGGAATTATTTGTACTTTCAAATTTAACACGTTAACCGCCATTCTCGGCACAGGTAAAATTACAAGTCGTCAAATATCTCTCGTGAATTTAAAAATGGAGGATTTGGCTTTAAAAATTTCGGCTAACTTATCAATTTTCCTTTTAATTTACATTAGCATGTACGGGTGATGACCAGAAATTTCATGAAAACTTGATAAATTTTCTTCATATATATTGCTGCTTTCGCCAGGTTAGGTTAGGTTAGACGACCTCGTGTACCACATGTGGTACACGTGGCGGTTAACGTGGTAATCAAACGTGTCTCAAGCATCAAGATAAAACTCACTCGGTGTAATTGCTCCTTACAAGTAAATGCTTTGATGAAATCAGGTTTTGTGAAAAATTGTGATAACTTTGGCTAGTTTGAGTTTGAGAACTGTTTTTGTTTCGAGAAGCGAGATTTCCACAGATAACTTTCGTAAGTTTCTCTCGACTAACTTGAGCGATTCAACGGTAGCAAATACAATTGAAAAACATGCTTTTCTGGCTACAAAGGAGTAGATTCCATTGCCAACTGGTCTGAATTTCCATATCGGAATCTACCACCTCGAGCGCAGGAACAAAAATATTTTCTTTCCTGTCGATGACTTTGTGAATGACCCTTCCGTGGTACGAGAACAGCTCCGTTCTTCTCATCATTAATATTCACGAGGCAAATCTACTTTTATGGCGAGCGCTATCCTCAACAAAGATGATCCGAGCATTCGCAGTCTTGTTTTCAGCTTCTACTAATTTGTAATTCCTCATGTCAAATTTTTACATTTCGCAGCCAGCGTGGAAAATATAGGGCAGTGATTTAGCATATCGGCGTATTTTAAGTAAGAATTTCTAACATTTCCGTGTACTGTAAATAGGAAAACGTGTTTACCGGTACAGATATTGTATCTGAAGGATGTGCTAAATTACTCACTTGTTCATTGGAATAGAATTTTCAAGTTCTGTTTGAAATTGAGCCACCTTGCTACCATTCCCTCTTCAGTTCTTCCTTTTCTCTTCCAGAGAAGAAATGTTCTTCCTTTTGTATTAATTAGGAGGCAATTAAAGACCGAAGAGTTTCTCACCAGAAAATCTAGCGTTTACTTATTTCAGAAAGCAAGCGCTGCAGGTTGGCAATTGCCTACGTGCAGTGCTTAGTTCTGGCTTGGAGCTTGAATTCCTTCTGAAAAATAAGAAAACTTTTATGGTAAACGTCATTTGCATGCCTCAAACTTGGGCTGTCTGTCCAGAAAAGCTATTGCAGTAGCCTTCTTACATCGCATGAAAATTGAGCATCTAATTAAGGTATCAATTTACTCCATATTCTCATTTAGTGAAGCAGTCCTGGTCTGGGCCCCTCTAAATTTAGCACCTATACAGCGTTTGGTTGCGTTCGTAAGTGAGACGCAGCGTGCGCATGCGGGGACCATCACTTTGCAGGCAAGCATTTCCAGGTGAATTTCGTACATCGTGCGAAAGCATGTTGCAAATCTACCCGGCACTCTCATCCGTCATTAGACTTGATTCACGAATTCTTGCTTAATCTGTTCACATTCCTTGCTGTAACGAGTGCGTAGTCGCTCAGCTATATAAGAGCCCGACTCCCTCTTCCATTGTTCCGGTTGTATTGACTTCCCGTGCGTTGCTACAAGGCGCACGAATACTTCGCTTCAATATTTCGTGTGTTCTTGCCCTAGTTGCAGTTGCATGGATACCATCGTCCTACTCGTCCATTGATTGCTTGTTATTTTCGCAGAACGCAACTGTGTCATTGTTTTTTTTTGTTGTCGCCTGTTGCCGAGGGCTCGTACTACACGTAAAACTTTGTAGTGTCAATCCTAGTTGAATGCTTGCGATTGTAATTATAGTACTACATTTACAGGTAGAACTTTCCATAATTTAATATTTAAGCACGTTGGCTTCACTGTATTCCCAATTTTTCGAAACTGCTGCTGCTCCTCCTGGCTATATTTAATGTATACAACGTTAAACAGGATCTCGCTTCAACAATTGAACAAAGGTCTTGTTCCCATACAAACTTCCTGTTCCATCGTATAGGGTCTAGGTCATTACCTAAGGTTTCTAGCGTGCGCTTTAAGACTAAATAGTTCCATTTTAAGCGGCGGTTCTGAGCCAAGTTCAGTCGCTCCCTCTCGAGTCAGCGATTCTAAGGCCCAGGTCGCCCGCATCTTTGCGAGAGTGCCGACCACATCGGCAGCCGCCGCTGCTCATGACAGGCATCAGCGCGCATTTGCAGGGGGTCTATCGTTTGCAAAGGCCGCCTTTTACATTATTTTGCTCCTATTTCCTATGGGGATTTGCCACCGAATGCTTCTGGCGCTTATTTGTGAGCGGAGGCAAGTTGCAATCATCCCGTATGGAAGTTTATTTGAGAAGGTAGTTCGGGGCCCGCCAGAGGGTACGGATTTTGCTCATTTATTTGCCATGTTTCAGCGGGTGTTACTGATTTCAAAGTCTCAGCTTATAGCCTTCGATTCACCGTTTAAAGATAGCTGTTATCCATTATTGTCCATCAGCTCTCGCGAAGCGTTTTGTTACTTCGTTACCATCAGGTTTGTACTATATCCTTCATTGAAAATCAGGAACTACAATTCTCTGCTGTCGTTCAACTCTTCTATTTTCGCACGGTACCAACTAGAATACTTTGTGAAGCTGCTCAGAATGTCACGAGTGCGGAAAGTTATAGCTCATTCCCTACACAGACTGCTGTTGAATAATTTGCGAGGCTGCTCTGTAGTGCAAGTGATAGCGTGCATACTTTGTAATGGGGACGTTCCAGCGTCGATACTCTGGGAGGAGTGCCTTTCTTAGAAAACAAAGATTATACACGTTATTACAAAATGAATGGCTCGTCAGCGCAGGAATTTCTCCGCAAGAATTTAAGGTATCCACGATGTATTCTTTTGAATCTAGACAGTTGTTGTCGCCACGCTTGTGATGTAATAACTGCTGTCACCGCAAACGATCCCTACACCTTGGACCTTTTGGGGCATCAGCTAATTTGGTCCCATTGGGACTTCTGATAAGAGATTCCATGCCTTGCATTGCTCTGAAAAAGAGGAGAATGACTAATTTCAACCTCTAAATAGAATAGAATCGCAAGTGCTAGCTTTAAAGTCTCCTTGCAAAGGATATCGAAGACACCCCAGATGAGCTGCAGCTGACTAGGGTCAGATCGCCGATATACGTTAGCGATGCAGTGTGCTCACCGTCGAGCTCCTCACGCAAGAAGTAGAAATTAATACAATGAGAAAGGGCAATGCGTAGCGAGATCATTTTCGTCTTAAAACTTTGCCAATGGCTGTAAAGCGCTTCCTAAGGTAATAATTTTTTAGAGTTCAATGGGTTGCAAATCCTTTAATTACTATATTTGTAATGCATCTACAATATTGTTATTGATCATTTTTTACTCAATATTTACTGTGTGGCACTTTTGGATATGGTGTCTCTAAGTACACTATTGGCAAATAATTGCATTCGCTTAGAATTTTTGAAGCACATTCACATACATCAGTTGACAGGTTGTCTGATCACTATATTTGAACAGACGGAAGGCTTTGGGAGCTCTACGGTAGTAGACTTTGAGTAATGTTTTGTTTTGGTTTGGTGTGGCTGTAAAAGTACTGAGCTTTTTCAGGGCAAAATTTTGCCCTAAAATTTAAGTCTAAGCTGTTTTTTATATGACTGATGGATGTTGCTGAGTCGTTCCATATTTTGCTCTAAAGTTCCAGCGTGCATTATCTTAACTTGATGCATCCTGTTTTTCTTTTCTCTGCCGCGTCTCCAGCAATGACATTTCCATCAGAAATAATGCTCTCGAAATATTCGCATTTTATTCCAATCATCAGAGAATTCGATTGAAACTTCTGCAAAAAACTTCTGAGAAATCAAATACAGACAATTTCCTCAAAATTTCATATGGAAGTTCGAGCAAGCATTTTTTCGCCCGTTTACATTTGCTCAGAACTCGTGCAAATAAGTTAGCGAAATGTCGACCGGCGATACTGAATTGGTTTGGCAATCCAAACTTGGCAACGTCAGTGCCGTGCGGCGCAAGAATTAAGAGAATCTCCAATGAGGACATCCTGTCAAAGTTCTCTTTAAAATCGGTCGAGCAAGTTTCAGGAGTTATAGCCACTAACATTTTCAAGCCATTAGTCCACAAATGCAGTAATTACTTCTGTACGTCTCGTTTTGGCGCACGAAAGAAAGATTATAATTGTCATATGATGACATCTGTTTACAGTTCTAGTGGAAATTCGAGTTGCTTCTTGGTACATAGAAGTGAAGTGCCGATGGCGTTTGTAGTTAGAAGTTGAAAGACGGGTGCCTTTACTTCTTGGTCACGAGTCCACATTGCTAAATAGAGGGTTTAGTCAATGTTTCTTTTTTGTCGAAAAAGTGAAACTCACTGATTCTGTACTTGGAGTAGGAATATGCTCCTAATTTTTTCGCAACTAGAGGAACCCTTTGCAATAGTTTCACGGATATGCTGAACCGTGTGCTGCGCTCTTTGAAGCTCACGACTAGTGTAGCACATAGGAATAGGTCACGTTAACCTTATGCTGGACGGCCAGACCTGTACTATACATACATCGACCACCCATCACTAGCTGTTGCGAGTCCTCGGAGACGCGAGTTATTGGTTATATCATTCTCAGGCTTGTGTCATACCTTCATCTACGTACGTATATACATCGCAGGCACGCTGGTAGTGTATTTTGGGCTTCACCGTATTTATCGACATTCGTAAACGCGTAAGATTGTTACTTCATTTCCATTTTCATAGATCAATCGGTCACGAGTTTCGCCTTTAATATGCTGATATCAGAGTGAGATCGGAGACTTCCGCTTGTCAATGTGCGAGATGTTTGGGGGTATTTCTCCACGAAATAAATCCTCATCAACGTGTTTTGCAAACCTGGAGTTTGCTGAAGAAATTGTGGCTTAGAGCGTCTTCTTCAAGGCTTGGCACTCCTCGGGTTACACTCGTAGGTAGGATTCCCGAACTCAGCTCCGGGTTGTACGCTAGTTAATACAGCCAGCTTTTGTCTTCAACGTTTGAGGCATCAGCGTTACTCTATTTTTCTTAAGTCCCCATAACTACTCATCGCCGAGGCGTGAGAATTACAGCAAGAGACGGTCGTTGAATCAGTTTTGTGTACAGATGGACCATCTCCTCCATTTCAAGTATTTCGATACAAGATATTTTAATTCGTTCTTTCTTAAACCTTTCGTCTCGTTGGGATGCTCGTTAGCGCTGCGAAACACTAGACAAATGCCTTAGATATCAAAATATTTATTTGTCTAATAAATATGCTCGTTAAATATCTATTTTGCTGTATAATCGATTTTTCAGTTTCAGACCTACAGTAGAAAAAATAGCTTTTGTGACCTAAATTCGAAGATTTTGCACACGATAAGTATTTCACTTCACAATATTTTTCAGTGAAGATCATCGTACGGTAAATCAATAATAAAAAACTCCTAGCTTCTGAATTGCTGCTGTTTCAACAGGTATTTAAGAAATGCCGCTCCCCGGAGCACGACTGCAGAGCGGCGAGAAAGCGTCAGCGCTCCATAATGTAGAGGGCCTTCCACAGCAGCTGACATTTCCTAGGGTGATGTTTCAGTGACATTTTCATCTCGCCGCCGTTCCTGAATATTTCAGCGGACCACACTGGCTGGATGGCGTCGATTTCCGAGGCACTCTGCTCCGCTCTCTGAACTTTTTACCAGGAGCTTTGATTTCCTAGCTTCAGAGAGACGAGCTGGCTGGCAGCTTCCTGTGTTCAGCCCGCACCCCTCAAATGCGCTTTGTTAAATGTTCATGTGTTTACAGTAGTGCTTTACTTCGTTGTGACATGACTGTGGCATCTCCTTTACGTGTTGTGTGGTTGGCGATTTTAACCTTAAATTGAAACATGCTGCGATGATAGGTTTTCATCAAAATTTTCCTTTGTCGCCCAGATCGTTGATTTAAACTCGTATTTTTGAGCTGTTTTTTGGAACAGGTTTCATTTAGAGGCACGCGTGCTGTAAATAACACGTAGAGCTCATTTTAACTTGGTTGCCAGCACAGTGGCTCCAGGTCGAATTGCTACAGCCTCTTAGCGCTCGAGATCCTGTGTTTCTAGGTGAACAAATAAGATAGAGGGCTTTATTTAGGCAATGCGATTACTATAATAGCGCATTTACTTTAGCCCTCCGGTACATTCGAATGCCTTCACATTTTTTTACCAATCAAAAAATTATCACAATTTTATGAGACGCGAAAGAGTTGCCTAAACACCATCCAAAACCACCGTTGCACCAGGACAAGTTAATGGTCACTGTTTGGTGGTCTGCTGAGGGAATCATTCATGTTTCATTTTATGCAAGAAGGCGATACCGTAACAGCAGCATCTTATTGTCGAAACATTGATTGCATGCATGAAAAATTGAAGAAGAAGCATTCAAGACTGGTGAACAGAGATGGACCGATCTTGTTTTACGAGAATGCACGACCCCACACCTACAGAATTATCAGTCGACAAGCTGCAAAGTCTGAAGCATAAAATTTTGCTACATCCTCCCTATTCTCCTGATATCTCGCCCACTGATCATCATTTGTTCAAGCAGATCGAACTTTATATCAGTGATAAAGCATTCTTAAATAAGGAAAGTATAGTTGAAGCATTTGAATAGTTAATTCATGAAAAAGATGACAAGTTTTTCGAAGATAGAATATATGCTTCACACAACGTTGGGCAAAGGTCATAGAGAAAGAAGGGTTATATTTTGATTAAAATAAACTTTTAGGAGTTATTTTCTTCCATTTTAAAATGAGATATTCCATGCGAGATCACCTGATATATACCGTATGATCAGTCCCTTGTCTTTGGGCGCTACATTGTCCAAGTCACTGAAGTGCTGGAGTTTGTACTACTCCTACTTCTTCTTCTACTTCTACTTCTTCTTCTACTTCTACTTCTTCTTCTACTTCTACTTCCACTTCTACTTCTTTTTCTGCTACATCTACTTCTACTACTACTACTACCAGCATCGATTGAATCTGAGAGATAAATTTCAGGCCTGTGTATCGTCAATTCTATTGTTTTAGTGAACCGAAGTGACCCCTGGCTTCGCTCGTACTTTTAACCCTGAAAACAGCGGCTTCTTTCTTAAATAAATGAAATGTACGGTAACGGTCGTTCTCATTTGAAGCATTTTCTTCATATTTGTACCAACTCTGAACGAAACAATAAAAATTTAAGATCAAACTGTACAATTTCTAATGCCTTTATTCTTGGAAGTAGTCTGCATAAGGTCGCTTATCGTGTATGTACAGTACGTGTCTTCAACAGCTCACCCTGGGACCCAGAGCAATGAAAGCGACAGCGGCCTGCAATGTTGTTTCGATGGCACCAATAGAATTATTTTCCATCACAAATCTATTTTGTTTCTGTCCCTGTAATTGGCTCGCGTACCGTGTTAGCCTTCCATTGGTCCAGGGCACAGAGTTTCTCAACCCTTTTACCCCTGCGTAACCCTTGCGCTTAAAAACGAAGTAGGTTAGATATGATGTCTACAATAACCAAGAATGTATTACGCGTGTTTAGTAATATTACGTAAATGAAATCAGATAAGAATTCATAAGTACATTAGCTCATCTTACTTGATATAGAAGAACCCTTTAGGACCCCGAGCGTCTGTTCCCTCAGCTTGTATGATTCATCATTTATTTCAGCTAACAAGCTTTCACCTATATTGGTAATCAAACTAAGCGTTGTCAACTAAAGCTTTTAAAATTTCACCCCTCAACACATGTATAAACATACCTTGACTGTCGAGCTCGAAGCACACGTTTCAAATTCAAAACTTAGTGCATGATCGGTTACAGCAGCACTGTCAGTTCGAGTTCTATCCCTCTAACATAACCAAGTCATAGTAAAAACTAACGTAAAACAAAGCAGCTCCGATACACATACGTATTCTGGAGCCCTGGACGCAAGCTGACAAATGGGCTCAACGAATTGACGTTCGGGCAGCATTTACATCTTTCACGTGTTTCTTTAGGGAGTATTTCGTTCAGCCGGTCTTGGGAACTTATCCCGCCCTCGGTGCGATTCTGTCGTTTTTGTAGTACGAGCACCCATGCTCATATCGTGCGTCCTTTGATGGGTCCAGAGTCCCTGCGACTGCTTGACGTTGTGAAGATCTCTTACGTCTCCTACAAAGCTTAAATAGGCCGATATTTTATTTTTGCATTGGGTTTTCGAAGTCTTTACTGGAGGTGCGCTCAAATTTTTATCTGTCGGTGGACATAAAGACTCTATACATGCCAATAACGGAAAAATAACTGAGCTGCGCTCAAGAAGGGTATGTATAAAAGCTGGGATGTTTCCTCTGTGGCCGGAATTACTCCAGCACCCATAAGTTGATCCTGCCTTGTACTGGCTACAAGAATCTGCCGCGAGAATTAGCTTTTTAATTCGGTGTACGTTATTTGTAGTTTTCTGTATATTTTCAAAGAAGTGATCAATGTGTTTTCATTAAAATCTTCATCGTAGGTGATCGGGTCTTCTTTCCCTCCCTTCACTTACCCTCTTTTTTGTATGATTTGCATTTGGACTTCATTAGCTTCAAAAATCTTGGCATTACTTTCAATTGGGTGTATCCCAACCGAGTCGTACAGTGAAAATGGCAATCTTGTTCAAGTGGAGGAAGAAGCCTAGTTTCTTTAAACATTAGAATTAAGCGGGAAATATAAGAATTAAGCGGGAAATATAAGATTTAGGTGGGAAATATAAGATTTAGGCAGGAAATATAAGATTTAAGCGGGAAATATAAGATTTAAGCGGGAAATATAAGATTCAAGCGGGAAATACAAGATTTAGGCGGGATATCTAAGAATTAAGCAAAAGAAAAAACTTGTGATTCGTTTTGAATCATTATAATAGTCTAGCTAAGATTTATAAACTGCTTAGTTTTTTTTTGTTAAGAGTTGTAGTTGTACCGTTTTATTCTCAGGAATGACATGTAGGTTTGGGTAATGAAAATGCAAATGAGACCCAAAGTAGTGATACATCCGCATGATCAATTCTCATCTTTCGACTACTAACTTGAAAAAGACAGTTGAAATTTCCTAGAAATAATGAAGCTTATTGTGATGCGCACTTGAAGCTGCGTTTCTACATGATATTCTACCAGGTTGAGTGAGTTTTTCGAAAAGTGACGTTCTATTAAGTCGCCTTCATTAAGAAAAGTAACCCTTTTTTCTCAGCTTCGAGGAACTAAGATTACTCGTGGTATGTTTTTGTACTTAGCGTATTTTTGTGCTAAAAATGAATACGTCTTGTAAAATTGTGAGCGCGGAGTTGTTTCTCAAGTGTATGAGTTCTCAAGCAGTGTGTTCATTTTAGCTTGCGAGCTTCTGTACAAGACGCCGTGCCAGCCAAATTATTCAAAGTTATATATTGATTTGTATCAATATCTTGCTTAGTAAGTTATCGATTTCTTTCAGAAAATACTTGTAGTACGCGTACACAAAAAATATCTCAAATGAGATTTTAGTTGCCAGTCCGACTGGGGAATTTATAATTTTCGTGCAACCGGCCTTCAATCAGCGTGTCATGCGCGGGAACTGTACAGAAGTGCTGCTCCAGTCACACAATTAATAAAGACTCGTGAGAACTTCACAACAAAATATAGAAGTTCGTTGTAATTTTAAGCTCCTCGAGCTTACTGTAGAGCTCCTTCAGCCCCTGCATCAGACTGTTTGCCGCCAATTCCTCCGTTTTTTTTTATTTTTTTATTTATTTTTCTTTTGTTTCTGTTTTTTCGTTTTTTTTGCACTCCGAGAGTTGGTGCATAATTTTGCTGCTGATTTTCTGCCACAGCAACACAAGCACATAGGGGATTTAAATTCCGCTCAAATTATATGTATTATAAAGTCAGGAAATTCAACTAAAATTGAAATAATGCTGTACTGAAAAGAATCATTGACAGCAAACAAAGACAGTTATTTTTCATTGGCAGTGCTACTTGCCTGTCATTAGCTCATCATACATTTATGGCAAGGTACTTTACAAGTTTTCAGTGAATGATTTTTTCAGCACAATATTGCATCATGCATAGTACTTTACTTCAGTATTTCATTTTGAGCGCGATTTTTCACTGCTGCGATCCTCTTCAAAAGATAGCATTGTTGAGCTTGAGCGTCTTGGGGGTCGTGAGGTCAGCGTCGCATCAGTGCCCGAGAATTTCAGCAGCAACAATAGCGGCAGTACGAGCAGGAATAAAAACAGCATCGGTAGCACTAGCGCGAATAAGAACGGCACCACCAGTAATAAAAGAGGCAATAGTAATTACAGCATCGACATCACTAACAAAAACAGCAGCTTCAGTATTAAGACTAGCGACAGGAATAACACTTCCGGTAATAACAGCAGCAACTGGATCTACAGCAGCATCACTGAAATGGGAACATCAGAAACAAAAGTAACAACACCAGAAAAACAACAGCGAGACAATCAGCAGCACCAGCAACAAGGTCTCCAGCAGCACTACCCCGTAAAAATTTTTACCTGGGCGGCCAAAGCGTAGATATCGCCGCCCCGTCGGTAATTATCGACCGGGCCTGGACAAAATTTCACTTGATTGCATCACCCTCGCTGCAACAGCTGAAGAATCATCATCATCCATGTCATTATCCTCATCTTCATGATCATGATCATCATCATGATCATCATAACGCACCAGACGGGGTTGGTAGCAACACACTAGCACCATGCTAGCACAATCGGGCACTCTCGCTCCCGCAGCGATGCAGGAACCTTTATTAGTAAAGATGAAAAGGACTACATTCACCTATGTCTTCAAAATAAAACTAATCCATTTTCCAATGGTTAAAACCGCTTGTAAAGATACCATGCTATGCTATGAATTGCTATAAATTTCAAAACGAGGTACAAAATTCCCTAGTTGTTAAACCTCATCTGGAAGTAACATCCAAGAGCGATCCGTTTGTGTAAAAAATAAATCATATGATGCATCATTTTTTTGCGATGTGATGTCAGAGTGCAGTGAAGCAGTGAGACAGAAAACTGCACCGCCGGACTCAGTGCCACCAGCTGTGAGCCCTCATGAGCACCGCCACCACCACCATGCGACCAGCTGTGAGACGCCCATAAGCACCACCACCACCATGTGACCAGCTGTGAGGCTCCCATAAGCACCACCACCAGCAGCACATAAGCAGCCTCCCCCGCCGTTGGTGGTGTGTACGCCTGGTGTTGCAGACGTGTGGGCCCGCACTGCGCGAATCAACACCTCTCGTCGTGTTTACACTTTCCTCTGACGAATGTGCCTGCCTCGAGGAATGTCCGCTTGTAAATCGATGGAGTGAGGCTTTTTTTTATTTTTCTGACTCACTTTTACGTAGTTTCTTGAAGGTAAGCCATTGATTTCATGCCAGAATGAACGATGACAGTATTTTATGCATTGCAGAAGCTGCAAGTGCTGCTGCTTAGTTCACTTTGGCTATTCCGTCGAAAGAGGGACGAAAGTTATGAATAGTTTTGGATACTGGTCGTAGCATCGGAAACAGTGCACTAAATCTCCCCCATAATTAACGGTCGCTGATCAAACACGGTTGAGTGAAGTACCCGATAATTAGCGTCGTTGCGTGACAGATCATGTTCGATCATTTGTCATGTTCGCTTAATTTACTTTGGAGCTCGGGACACGTTCACGTTCATACGCTCTTCTCACTTGCAGATTTATTCAGGTCTTTTTTCGCTGTTGTACGAACTTTCGTTCATCCGCTGTTCGATTTACGGGCGGCGGTGTGTATTTATTGGGTGCGAAGACAAACAACTTCACTGAAATTCTTGGATAATACATCGAGCCGCAGTTATCATGGCGCCCAATGAATTTTTTATAGCCCGAGTTCATGGATCGATTGCGCATTGAAATTGCAGAAGCTCTGGCGTGATTCACGCGCAGGAGTGCCGAGTTTCTGAGGCCAACTTGCTGCCTGCTTTGGAATGGTCATAATAAAAGCTGAGAGCGAAGTTATTTACCAGGAATTGGTGGTGCGTCTGAAACTTTGAATGCGCTCTCGCCTCAACTTCCTTAGCTCTTTTTTTGTACTTCTTACGTATGGTGCAATTGGGAATTTTCTGCTAGCATAAATCTTATTGCGGGAAGGAGGTTAAAAAGAGAAGGAACCCGACATATTTTTCACATTGGTTTCGTAGGCTGAATTGAGACCACAGAAAGTCTGGCAACATGGGCTGTCAGTCGTGTTATTATAAGGTTACGGCACCGGATGGACGCAGTATCTATCGGCTTCATGAAGGCTACCAAAACCAATCACTTTATACGTAGACTATGCACGAGCATTGGGCACACATACACCCGTAGTTAGTTGGGCGGCTTGGCTTAGGCCAGACCACAGGTTTGTTTAGGTCTGTTTACGTCTGCCTTGGCCGATGTAAACAAGCGGCCGGCCATTGTTTACAAACACAACTGAGCGGGCAGTAGGGTTAACTTCCACCCGAGATGAGGCCGCCTTCAGGAGGGTATCCGCCGCTTCGTTACATTGTAGTCACTTCGCTCTAATTGAAGCGGTCGCGAGCTCCCTCCAACTTAATAAGGACTTTCTCGCTAAGGATGCACGCAATTTTTTTTAGGTATTTTCCTTTTCAAAATTCGCAGTATTTTTGTCGTTGGGACTGATTGATATTAATGTTTTTTTCAACAGGTCAATTTCGCATCTTTGCCAGCTATTATTCAAAAATTTACTTCAACGGAAGATTGAAGGGTTCAAGTTATTATACGCAAATATTCTCAATTTCAAGCCCATGGTGTAGTTTGCTTACTTGAGTTTTTTATCTGCCAAATTGCAAGATTTAAATACAGGATTTCAGGGCATTCAACGTTCATAATTCTTCATTAAGCGAGCAATGTTATACACGCTTGCTCATATCATGGCTGTGAAGTAAGCTATTGACAAAGCCCTATACGCTAATGGTTTACATATTGCCTCTCCTGTGGAAGAGAATAAGCCATTTGCAAGTCATGAATAACTAAAGACTCGCCTCATGACGTGATTCATGCAGAGGGATGCACATCTCGTGCGCCTAATCCCAGCCCCCTGGCCTTGTCATCGTGAAGCCTTTATAACTCCTTTTCGTTTATTTATTCCCTATTCCCTATTGTATTCGTGCGAATCAAGATCAGAAACCGGTTTGGGCAGTTCAAGGTAGCTCTCATTTTCTTGTATTTACTGGGATTTTTTTGTTTTGTTTTGCTGTAGCGAAAATCCCTGACAGTTAAAGCATTTTTCTTTACTTTATGAAATTATGAAATGTTTATGAAATTTCTAAATTAGTAACTTCTTATATCATAAATTTCTGAGCCACCACGATAGTACTTTCTGTTCAGACGCTCTTTGTCTAATGACATGGTAGGACAACGCGGGAGACGTTGAGGAGAGTGGGAATATTAATCAGGCTTTGTCCTGCATTTTGTGCACATCTTTCGTGAGGGACGCAACCCCTTGCGACTGAGCGACTTGAATGCCTGGAATTTCAGACGCCCGTGTGGCTGATGTGCAGGACTCGCATCTCGGGTGGCTGAGCATGAATATTTGCAACAGCGCTGTGTGTTAGCACGGGCACATCCTGTAAAACTAGACTCTAGTCTCCTGCGAGCGTTATAAGCTTTCCGTTATTGGTGCCCTAGGGAATTGTCAATATTTAATTACTTCTTGTTTATTCACGAGCAACTATTCCTTCAGAGTAAGCCTTGGTGGTCCCCAAAGTCTCGCCAGCGTCCTGTACTATGCAACACTTATGGCTTTACTTATTCTAAGTAGGTGGAGGCTGGAGTGGAGAGATACATTGGAGTGGCTCACAGGCGGAGCTGCGTAGACAGCTAGTTTGCTGTAAATTATTTTATGCGTGGAAAATTTAAGGGATTAATATTGAATGTAAATCGCTGTCAATCAAGGCCTTCGTTTACGAGCCCCCATGTCTTTTACAAAGCATACCCAAAAGCAGGGTTTCTGAGGTCACTCGTGCTGCCCTGAAACGTGAAGGAAGCAGCGGAAGGCCAAAATCTCAAGTCCTGTAATGGTACAACTACAGAAACGTAATTTTAATTTCTTATATCTTGTGGTTGGATGAAATACGAGTTATTTTATATTTAGTCACTATTCAAGGTGGCTCGGTGACTTTACTGGGCGCTGTAACAGGACACTGCAGTTCGGGGCGCCGTTGAGGGTTGGGTGGCAGGGCGAATTAATGGATGCAATTAAGCAACACATCCTTTGTGAAGCATGTCACCCCAGTTCATATTGTTGCTGAATTTCTCGAAAGGGGTCAACCGGGTGGACATTTTTCCTTGGGCACCTTTGCACTTTTACCTGTTTATCGTAGACTCGAATGATCATGTGATCCGTGCTTCGGCTTACTATTTTTGAAGGAATAACGGGAAAATTTTTTCAGCAGGATTCACTTGTGAATTTGTTGGTATATTATCTGTAAAATATTCGGAAAACACAATTTAATCTGAATTGTTTCTTGAAGATAATTCGGCTAGGAATCCATCGTAACTTGTATCGGTCAGGTATTTTATTGTATGACTAATTCCCCTCGAAAGCAGCCATGAAATCCTGAGGACGATGAACACTTTTTTCAATTCTCGATTTCTATTCGTCCGTGCTTTCGTTTTTTTTCTTTGACATTTTTCATTCAATTTAATTCTCTCGCTTGATTGGATAATTTTGATAATAGCTTCCACGTGTAACCAGAAATTAGAAAGCTTCTATACTCAGAGTGCAAAACTCATTGACCATATAGGGACATCCTATATTTATCACTTATGGTTTATTGAAATTTATTAGTAATGGCTTGCAGAATCTATCACTAGATTAGCTGATTGATGATCAGCTAGGGAACGTGTGTGCAGCAAATGTTGCAAGACATTCATGTTGCCAAAGGGATGGTACAGTTTGTGAGCTCTAGGACACCTGTTCATCGCAAAAATACCCTGTTGACACTATACTGTGTTGCTTGTAAGGGAATTTGTACCGTCTGGAGGATTTTAGAACAAAATTTTTACAAGATTAAGATCTAGTGAAAAATGTTATTTATTTAAAGTCCCGAGCCCGCTTTACCCCCGTTGAGTAATATTTTTTTATTGCTTGGCGTTACCAGTCAAATACTCTTATTACTTGGTCTCTAGTGCATCAAGATAGGATTATAATTTCCTCAGTTTGCAGTTCTCTCACGAATCTGAAACCTGTGGTTCAAATAAATGCCAATTCCTTTTAATTTTTTGTGGGTAAAGATGATTAAACATTATTTTCGTAGTATTAATGGCAAGAGAATAATATTTTAGAGTACAGAGTCCTTGTGACACAACTCTGAGTGCAGTTAAGAATGGCTCACCTGTGAAACTATTGCAAACTTGTACCACTATCCACAGACCGATCACTCCGACATCGCTCTCCGTCTCTACGGACTGAGACAAAAGGATTCCGGATCAATGTATTGGGCATAATAAAGTGTCCGCCGTAGATATTTTAGAACGAGCATAGCTCTCGACAAACAGCCTTTGTTTCGAACGAGCAAACAAAGCATCGATTATTTTCTCTTCTTCTCTTCGAATGAGAAGTTAAGCGAATGCTGAGTCAGTGGAGCACGCGCGTAGAAATACATGCACAGACGCGGAGTTGCCTCGAAACGAGAAAATGAAGTTGAGAATTCAAAACCCGTGATTTTAACAAATGTGAAACCTGTGAAAATACACTGTAGCAGAATCCAGGCAGTGGAGGGTAAAAGAAATCTTGTTGCCACTCTACAGGTTGGAAACCTAAGATTTTTTTAGGGTTTCCATTACGGGGTTAAGAAGAAGACTAATTTTAATGAGCAGTTGTACTGTAGAAATAAAAGTTATGTAAGTTTGAACTGTTTTGCAATCAATGAGTAAGTCATTTGACTTATGAATAGATTGTAATGGTTCAATTTGTAACGCGTTATCGTGGGTGCTTGAATCTCATTCAATTTGGACTCTATCATTGGAGTTAGGCGATGTAACACGGTCTCTTCTGCAGTATTTCTATATTGTTAGTATTGCCATGTGCAACGCTGCCAGTAATTGCAAACGCTAAAGCGAGGACTGAAGATGAACTCGCGCATATTTTAGGAAACACGGATTTCATAAAGCAAGCGTGTCTGGAAGTCTTCATCAGGAAAGTTGAAATTAATCTGTACTAGAAAAAAGCGACACTTATATTTAAGGGGTGAGAACTTATAAATCAAATAATTCCGATCTTTTTGAGTATAAAATGTTTTCTTTTACATATAGACATCATCATTCAGATGCTGCAAATTTACGCTGCTTTTCAATGTTCAGCTTCATCTTTGAAGCCTGACATGTAATTTGGGACTTACGTGGAGAAGTTGAATTGCTTGTTTGAGTTACGAGACTTACCTTGAAAAAAGAATGTCATTAGAATAATTTGTAACGCTGAAATATGATCAATACTCTGTTCCGTTGTAAAATTGTGTTCGTTCTGTTAGGCTGTTCATACAATTTTCCAACCCTGTTTACTGAAGATAGATCGAAAACGAAAGCACAAGCAAACATTCATTCAGCTCAGAGATTAATATTTAGCAATTCCAGTGATGTTCCTTCGTACACATTGTGCCACTGTGACGAGATCGACTGGCACCTCGTGTGCTGAAACGGTCCGAGCAAACCTGGCAAACAAACCACTCTCATTCGTCCGGGTCTTCGCCTCTCTTGACACGCGCACTCGAGTCGAAGCGCATATGTCCTAGTAAAAGGTCTCTATAAAGCTTTAGTGGGGTTCTTGTGTGGGTGTGAGGGGCGCTAGTCCCACCGCCGTGTGGACGGCCTCTTCTTCCTCCGTGTTCTACATGCACGTGACGTGTTGCTCCTCCTGCGTTGGAGTGTTACTCCTCCTGCGTTGGAGTGTTACTCCTCCTGCGTTGGAGTGTTCCTCCTCCTGCGTTGGAGTGTTCCTAGTAAAGTGGGTCGAGCGTTCCTTATTCAGGAAAAATTGCTTTCAAAAAATTCCCTTTGTTTGCTCGTGCTTGCACCTTCACTTGGTGATGGCTGTTGTTGTAGAAGTAAAAGGGAATGAACTTTATTTATACTTTAAATTGAGTTACTTCCACATGCGTTTTGAAGATTTCATTTTAGGTTAGCTTCAAAGGACTTGTTTAGTACAGTGTTTTGAAAATACTTGGAAACAAGCAATTTTCTCTGTAGTAAAAATAATGATTTATGGTCCTATGGAGCTTGAACTGCGAAAAAAACGCCATTCCAAGTAAACACGCGAGGTAGAAGCAAATGCGTTATCGATGTCTCAACACAGCATGAGGTTTTATTGGTAAATGCTACCGTCGAAATGATTGAACATTTGTGGCTTTGTACTCATGCATGGTGGCCTAATTTAGTTGCACTTACTTAATTCTCTTCAAATATTGAGAAATCCTGTTTAATCAAGAAATTGAATTTTTATTTCAACCACGTAGAACACTTGTGGTGTCAACAATGTGTAAACGTAGTATATTTAAATCAGTTTTGATCATTTGTGTTTCGCAAAACACACCAGAATTAAAAAAAACGATTGGAATTGAAAGTACTTTGCATTGACTCTGAAACAGAACAGTTATCTCGTGCTTTCAAGAAAAATCCCCTTCTTGGTTTACCAGAGCCGTTACTCATATCTTTAGTGTACGTGAGGTCACATAGCTGAGAGGGAAGTATGGGCGATAGTTCATGAAGTTCGAGCTATATTTAATTTGCATTTGAGCAACGTTAGTTTGGATCGAGTCGAGCTCTCGTCCGTCTGCCCTAATTTGACTTGGGACGTCTGTGCGCTGAGACGAATTATGCTTGCATGAGCTCTCTGTTGACGGCTGTAAGCGCAAGACAATGAACGCGTTTGCCAGACTTTATCTGAAGAGCCTCATTAGGAGGTTGCACTGGTGAACCAAGCCTCGGCTCGGTCGATATGGCCGTGTCCGGCCCACATGCACCGTATTGGCGGCCGGTGCAATAACCATGAGGTGTTGAGGTCCACGCTGCTTCTTCTTCAGCTCTCTACCTTGGCTTCTTGGATGCTTCCATACTCCCTTCTAAGAGTTTGGGTAAAACGCTACGAATTGAGCCCGGGACTTTAGCTCAATTCTGTTTTCAGATTACGTGGAAATTTAAAATTCATGGTACCCTGGAGCTCTGCAGCTAAAAAATTTCGTGGGTTAGCACTGAGAAACTCGTTTAGTAATTACCAGAGTTTTTTACGTCTGTCGCTTAGTGAGTGAAGGTGCGCCTCATAACCCAAGAATAATGACGCTATTAACTAGATGAAGGTTTAGGTTATTGCCTTTATGAGCAATTATACCTTGCCTTAAATTGGGGAATGAATATTCAAGTTAATAACTACACCTATCGCCTTTGTTTCTTCATGCAGCCAATATTTATATACCTGCTCCTTTTGTTGATGCCCTTGTAAGTTATAGTTTTCCTAGGCGCTTATCATCTGCGCCACATTTTCTCTCAGGAGTGAAGATTTTAGTGGTGATAATGTTGCTTGGTAGGAAGGTTTTCCATTAATTTGGAGCGAACAACAGACTATATTTGCTTTGGATATTTTCTCTTTTATCGAAGCTGAGCACTATGTCGGAAGCGGACGTTCGTTCGTGGCTTCAGAACAGTTTTTCAAGCATTCCGTGTGGCAAGTTCACCCACCTGCAACAAAACGTTTCGTTTTCGGTTATTTAAGTTCAGTTGCCTTAGTTTCTTTCGTACATAATACGTTTTCTTCATTGTAAGTATACAATTATTTGTGTGTTCGCGATGGCGTATAGTGGGTATATCCACCAAATTGAAAATAAAGAAGTTTCATGGTGCTAGTGCTCAGAATATAGAGGTTATTCTTCAAAATTTGACCCTCTTTCATGTACTTTTTACAGTACGAATGCTAAATTTTCAATTAAGTTCCTTATGCCCAAATTAACTCACCGCGCTGTTAAAAAAAACTATTTCCTTCCCATTTCTTTCTAGGATGCAGTTTGCATTACATTAAAACTCGGCAACGAGTCGTCGTAGTTCGCTCGTCCCTTAGATGTTCAGTGCTTTTGCTTTGATCATAATCTGTCCATATTGGAAGAGCTCCTCGACAAAGCTGCTCTTGTTGAACAGAACCAGCGCTGTTTGCGAAAGGAACTCTCACCGGCCGGTAAAGAAACAACTCTGAATACGTGGAAGCCCATCGTTACTATAATTGATTTCGATCAATAGCTTCATTTTCTTTCCTATCAAACTCTTTTTTGCCTAGAAAGGCGAAAGCAAAGATGAGTACGTAAGTTTACTGCTTTGTTCGTCTCTCATTGTCCCTGATTCCCCACTGGCGGCTCTTTGTCGAGCGTCGATGGCACCATTTCGTGGTACTTGTTGCTGTCAGTTCTGCTCTGCAAAGTTTCCAACTTATCTCATCCAAGATTCTTCAATCTGTAGGGCACCATCGACACATAATGGAATAGCTTCTTCAAGCGTTACTGGAGCGCAGTATTGCCTTTGGATATTCTCACAGGTGTTTTTTTCTCTGGGGAGTTGGAATAAGCGTTTAAAAAATCGTAAGCGAGAGAATAAAGACGCAGAAAGGTATGTTCTTAAAATGTTTTAACGTTTTTATGTTTCTTGAAACTGCATTTTATATCAAGGTAGGCTAAACTTTTACGTTTCATACTTAAGAATGTTTCGCGCAGTTTTCTTCACTTCTGGAACAACGAGCTGAAGAGATTCAGTCATTTTTGAACCTAGATGTGTTGACTCAAAAGTGGTCTTTAAATCCGATTATGTGGCTCTTATTCCTCTAAGAAGTTCATGGTCCAAGCTGACGACCTCCCAAGAGTTTGATTTCTACCATGACGTAAGGTCCTCCAAAGTATGCTTGACTTGACGGTTTGTTTTTCAGTTAATCACTCGCACCGCCGGCGAACTGGTGTGTGTGTGTGTTCACCATGCCGCGTTGCATCGATCTCTTCTTTGTGGCCAAGAACTTCATGTAATATTGAAGAAGAGAGCAAGGCAACGTACAACTGACAGGGCGCTCCTGAAAAACGACCGTCATCGACAATTATTGCGCCAGCAAAAAGCATCTAGACTGTGGACCAATTAAATCGTATCGTGTGTTAACGCTTCACAATAGCGTGAAGGCTAACTAGAGCTGTTTTGTGCGGTGTGTTGAGCGAGGGGCACAAAGAAATCCTTCATCGACTTTTAGCCCTATTTCTCTGTGCCCTGACTGGACTTTCTTGCCCCCTGGAATTAATTAGGTAAACCAAAGTTCTATCACGAACCCGATGAAATCAAATGGTTTTCACTTTGTGTTGCAACACAAGGGAATCGGTACTGTCAAATGCAAAGGCCGCTGTACCAAAATAGTAATTTAGTTCCAAATTAGTTTGTTACTCTAAGAAGTTACTCTAATTTCATTTAGCAGTTTTTTGTTATTATCCGTAAAGTATTTTGAAGTGAAATTAACTATACTGTTGTTCTTTAAAATACTTCTACCGCTTTTATTCACTGTGCTCCTGGGTGTGTTAGACGTGATTCCAATGAGTTATTGCTTCCGTGATATATTCATTGTTGGAAATGGCGCCGGAGGTGCACTATTGTTAACGCATTTTAAAACGCATTAAAATCCCTTCCATTGTACTCTGAATATCACAAGTATAACAATGAGATGCTTACCTATTGATTGGAGTTAGATATGAGGTGTTACGGCGTGAAGATTTTCATGGAATTAAGCCCACATCTCAGGGTAGAATTGGACGCTCGCGTGATGGCCGTGTTCCGCTACTCTGGTCTGTGGAAGGTTCTGCATTTCATCTATGGTGAGTGGGGCTAAAAAATCAGTAGTTCATTACTATCCTGTTGATGGATGCTGTTGAATTTTGCCTGTTGATAGAGCAGTCTCACTTCAGAAGAACTTTATATGCAATATTTTTTCTACCAAATAGATAGTACGACACTACGTAACAGCACCTCCTTTACGAAAGCTTTGCTTGTTACTGGAATAACTCGGGCGTCTGTGATATTATCACTTCCTCGTCACCGAAATCTACCGTTTTTTGGAAATACTTTTTATCTCGGCACTGATCATTCTTCGAAGAAACTTAAAGGTAAACCTAAGTCGCCGTACACTAAGCTATGCATTCCCAATTACTATTGAGAACAATTCTGCGAAGCATTACGAAATTCTGCATATTCTTTTATTAGGGTACAACTCATACCACACTTTGTCAAAGTATTGATCCACTTAGCCACACGCGCGACTGGATCTATTCGCAGCTGATTCGCAAGTCCGGTCCTTACCTCTAAATAATGCGCGCCTAACGTTATGCATCTTTTGTGTGCCCCCCAGTCCCCCTACTGCCTTAGAACGCCGGCTCAGTGCAGGTCTTGTGATCGACCATCGATGATTGCGTCACTGTCGAGGCTTTGGGATGGGTGGGACCCCAGCCTTGCGGCGCCTCCTCTTCCCTTGAACTGTTACGGTTTTCGCTTGGTAGTCGGAGTGTCGCACGACCGCCCCCATGCTGTGCGGGGGCGGTTCTGGATTGACCAGGATTATTCTGGCATTTATATGCTTTGGCAGTAAGGGCTCCCCGTACCAAGCCACGATGGTTTGCTGCCTTCTTCAGGATACGATGTTCAATCTTCTTTTCCCTAGGGAAGTACTTCGTGGGTGTTGCACCCGGGCACTTTTGACTCTGAGGCACGCCTGCTATCACTTGCACTATAAGGAGTTCACTGAGTTAAGTTGCCTCGTGTCATTTTGATATTTTGGTATAGGTTGTTCGGGTGTTACATGGGCTGCGCTGTTAGCTTGTCATTTTCCGGGCATTTACGTCTCGTCTATAGCTGAAAATGGTTCAAATTGTAGCACATCGCACTGATATCGTCTGCGTTGTTCCCTACTTAGCTGGGTCTTGCTTTTGCATGGGTAATGGAAGTGTTTTTTTATGATGTGTGTTAATTTATATTCATGTGTAATGGGATTTAAGGTGTTTCTCTGGTCTATAAGCGATGAACTACAATGGTCTGTCTTTGTGAGCCTAGCTTGGCACGATTGTTTAAAACAGAGAGCACTTTTAATTTATTCTATGACATTATGTTCCAGAAATTGGTTTTAGCGCGAGTGTCGTTGCACTCATGCTTGTTATTGTAACTGGGTCAATTTTCGTGGGCCTTTCCTTTTCATGCTTGCTTTGAGTCTGTTTCTCGCGATTCAAGTATGGGAAGTCTGGTTTAATTGCTCCTGTGACAAAATTTAACCATTTGGGTGCTCCAAATTTTTCATGCTCGCTGGAAAAAACTGTTCCCGAGATACTTTCAAGCTTCAGTTAGTAATAGGTCTTACAATACTTCAGAGGATCATTGGAACTTTGTGAAGACATTTAGCATGAACTTGTGAAAAACTCAATGCGACTTTCTGTCAAAGAAGTTTTGCGCTAAATGTATGGATGAAATAGTGTTTTCTTGACCGTATAAATGGAAGTACAGATAGGGCAAACTGAGTTTCTTTCGACCATTAAAAACAATAATGACCGGGTTACGCTCACAAAGACACATCATCAACAATGCAAGGATCGACAGCCACAGGATGGCCAACACCCAATTAGAAACAGGCTTTCTCGAGGCTGCCGGCGAGTGCCCTCATCAAATATTCAAGGGGCGTTATTAAGACGAGGTGCTGAGAATAGACGAGCCGTCGTGGCTCCAGCAACCATCTACACGAGAGGCAGGGCCCTAGCATTCTCTTTAATGGCCTACCTTATGTTTTAAACGAACTCGGTAATATTCCCTTAAAATCACTAAGAGTAGCAAGGAACATTTGGAAAACGTCCTTTTTCTTCCTAAGTTCTGTTCCTCTACAACGCATTATGAGGGACCTGTTTCTCTTAACTGAATAGCTTATTCGCTAAAGTTGATTCACATTTTAAGGGCTAAGAAATTCATGGTGAATGTGCTCTATTATTCTTCCTTCGCTATGAGACCGAAGCATTCTTGCATCGTGCAGGTTCCCTCGCGCTGCTCGAGGGATGAGCTCTTTTGCTTGCATTCATTTGCACGGTCGTACAACGTCTGCGCCGCATTAACTTTGTTTTTAAGTAGCCTTTATCTCATTCCTTCACTTGCTTCGTTTTGCTCTAAGAAATAAAGTGGAATATGTGCTCCAATTATATGAATGAGAAAGTGGTTGGCTTACCATAATTATAAGGGAATGATCGATGAGAGATTTCCTTAAGCCACAGCCTAATTCGCCTAATAACAGCTATGAAGTCAAGGTTATCAGTTGTGAATGGGCAATGTGAAGAGTTGGGGGCTATTTGAGGTGATGTTTTGTATGCTAAATAAACAACAATGTTTGCAAAATGAATGTATGTAGTTGAATCAAATTTGTACACACATCTTTGATGATACTTCTTTTCATTGACAAGCTGAAATTAAGTTGTCCGAAACCAACCATCAGAAACCGTTGACAAGCTGAAATTACGAGTAAGTTGTCTTATTCATTTCGGACATCACCTGGACAATGGTGGCGTTCAGTGATGCTATGGTACTATGAGCACGTCAATTAGTTTCCCTTTCAACAACGCTTCATACGTAATAGTCCTTAGGGTTTAGATCTGGCGAGCTTGGCGCACAAATTGAGGATGAATTGGTCGTAAATATTCTTTCATAATCAATCTAAGGTTACTATGGCTTTGTAAGAAGGTGCTGAGTCTTGCTGAAGGACGCATGGTCTTTCAGTGGATACTCTATCCATCCAGGGCTTAACAATCGTTTTCAGAACATCAATGTATCCAGGTGCATTAAGCCTAAGACCCTGTGGAAAAAGCTAGGGTGGTATTACATGACCTTCACTACCCACAACTCCTAAAATCACCACCGTAGCCGAAAATTTGGTGTCCAACACCTTGGGTTCATTTTTTGTTAACGTCGTAATTTCAACGGCTTATCTGGAATAAAAAAATATTACGAATGATGCGAGTTTGTAATGAAATGAAAACATGTCCTCAAATAGCATTGTTCTAGGAGCTCGATTATTTTGTGATTTAATTTTCAACGATGTCACATGTTACATACTCTAACATCAAAACTGTGAGTACAATAATTTGTGAAGTTAATTTTCATGGAGGCGGGTTCAGGAAGTGGGATTCTCTTGGAATTTAGCATGACTTCAACACCATGAGGATGTGAGGTGCTTTATACGAAAGTAGCATTCCAGGACTTGACTCGGGAGAGTATCCTGATGGTCTGTTTTGCTCCGGATACTTCAGGAAAATCTGCATGTCTCCATCACACGCTTTAAATGTTTTCTAACATTTTTGAGTGTTACAGTGAGGCGTGGATTTAGATTGGTATTTATGGGGCTTTTATTTCCTCGTCAACTCTCAAGTTTTTAGGGGCAGCAAATCAGCGTAAATTGCACGAATATACTGGGGCATATCTATTTTACTTTTAAGTTTTTTGTTATCCAGATTCTTCTACTCACTGGAGAACACTCACCAAATCCTTTTATTAGCAAATTCATTAAGATTTAATCAGGATTTTGAACCAGGCTTTCTTGATCCTACTTGAGCTGTTGAGCGTTCCAGAGGTTCACAAATAAAACATTTGTTGTTCAGATTATTTCGATATTTTGCAGTTGAGGAAAAAGAAATAACCTCGTTCATACAAAAAAGTTGCAAATTTAGGAAACCATGCGTTAATTTTAACCACTTCAAATATTTTGTAACGCTGACAAGGCAGCTCGCTTTTTCACGAACGCATAACTTGTTTTTGCATGTCGAAAGCTTTGACTGAAAACGCGCTTTGACGGTCTACGTCACCAATCACTTTACCCAGACTCTGCGCCTCAATAACCTCATTGGCCTCTATGCTGGAAGCATTTGTCCCGTCAACCTTCCAGTCTTAATTGGGGTTTTAGGGCTCAAAAAGACTGTCCTTGTGCACCAAAGCTTGCTGTGTATGAATTTCGTGAGTCTACCATTCTGATGCTATTGGTTTTTTCTCATATACATGCCTACTTTATTTGTTTTGACTTTTTATCAACATCCTGATATTCGTTTTGCCTGGTGCAATCACCAGCGGCCATTAACATTTTTCATACTAAATTATTTCACGTTTGAACCTTCTTGGCGATTCTGCGGGTGTATATTTTTGTGCGGTTCATACTCTGTTATATTTTACCTTTTTTTGGCCCAGATTCCTAATCTGTTTGCTCCCTTCTATCTACGGAAAAGGAAGAACTCGGTGAAAGTTTCCAGTGAGCGAGATCCGTAAAATGCATCTACCATATCGGAAAAGTTCGCCTTTCCGCCAATTTGAGCACCTGTTCTCAAGTTAGAGCTCTTGAAAGAAACCAAGGCTCGTTGAGGAATTCAACCACCGTCATGTTCTATACGGGTGTCGGGAGGGGCAACTGAAAGAGTACAATGCTGGAAGATTTATCCCCATACAGTACAGTATCCCCCGTATAGTACAGTATCCCCCGTACTGCTCAGCATCCCCCGTACTGCCCAGCATCCCC